>CP139509.1:468194760-468402260 GCA_021014915.2 Artemisia tridentata subsp. tridentata | reverse complement strand
GCACTCTAAATTCTCAGCATTATGGTATCCCAATATATCTCTTAACGTTTTTTCTAATGCTTCAAAAGCATATCTTTGGGTTATTGGTGCCTCATCCCATATTATCAATTTTACCTCCTGCATTAGTTGTGCTAAGTGTGTGTTTTGTTTGATTCCACACGTGTTATTCTCCATTAAATCTAGCGGAATAATGAAACTGCTATGAGCAGTCCTCCCGCCTGGAAGAAGCAATGAAGCGATCCCTGAGACAGATGAAATTTTGGGATTATTTGTAAATTATTTAAATAAGAAAGAAGCAATCAAGTAATAATCATGTATAAACTGTGTTACCTGAAGATGCGACTGCAAGAACTATCGCTCGTTCTGATCTTAGCCTTGAAATTATAGTTTTGTACAGAAATGTCTTCCCCGTCCCTCCAGGCCCATAAACAAAGTAAAAACGTCCCTTCTGATTATACACAGAGTCAATGACTTCATCATAGATTAAGTGTTGCTCGGTGTTTAACAATGGATGCAATTGATCATGCTCAGCATTGCTCTTTTTCATATCAAAGTCAATGGCCTCTCTTATTAGCCGGTTGTCCATGTTAGTAAGTAGCCTTGGGTCTGGCCGTGAAAGATCCTGGAAATCTGCCAAAGATCTGCCATTCCTGTTTAACAACTCTTGTATTTCCATGAGGCAGTAGTTCTTTATTTGTTCCTCCGTAAGATCCAGATCAGGGTATCTGAAATGTTTTCTTTTTTTATGCAGATCAGGGTCTTCACAAACAAAGCCAAAAATTCATCATATATATGTGGCTAATAAATATGATATGGACATTCGCCCAAAAAAAAATATGATGGACAAAAAATGCAAAGAGACAACCATGACCATGCTTTTAAGTTTCACTTAGCTGTTACTTTAGGCTAGTCATAGTGGATCGGTCCTCCAGCTCGGTCGTCGTCAGGTCCCCCATTTGTGGGGTTTTGGTCGTGGGTGACATTTTGGACGAACTAGATCATTTAAACGACCGACTTTTGCACAAACAAAACACTTTCTTTTTTTTTTACCACTTTTAAAAGAAAAAAGTTTAAAGAGGATAAAGTTAATGATGTGAAACGGGGGTTGAAGATGATGACTTTTAAGTCATATACAGTTTACACCCATGAGCTTTTAACATTTACAATTTTGTCTTAGTCTTATAATTTTTTTTTTTTTTTTTTAATTAACTTGGTCGCCACTGTGGCAACTTAGTCGTCGTCACGTCGTCGGAGACAGAAAGCTGATGTGGCAGGTCGCCTGTAGGTCACCACTGTGGGTAGCCTTATATCTACAGATTTCGGCCGCCACAAACCCACAAACCCAGAATCCGGTCGCCGAAAACCCACAAACCCAGTTTTCGGTCGCGGTAAACACACAAACCCAGATTTCGGTCGCCGAAAACCCACAAACCCAGTTTCCGGTTGCCGGAAACCCACAAACCCAGATTCCAGTCGCCGGAAACCGCTGCGTAGATAAAAAACGCATCTCGCCGGAAACCGCTGCGTAGGTAATATTTTGTATGGCATGATGATGATGATGATGGATCTATAACGGGATTAAAATATGGTTATTCTATCTATAATACATGGGGCGATGGCTCGAGTTCCAAAGTTGTATAAAATATTCAAAAAATCCGGTCTTGAATAAAATATTCAAAAAAGTGAGGTCCAATATAATATTATGAACTTATTAAAATAATAATATAAGGTGCCCTTTACGCCGCCTTTCTTATCCTTATCATCTAACTTTACTCTCAACCGAACTTCACAAGATCTACAATTCCAGGCTGGGGTTTTATTTTGCGATTGTCGGATATATTTTTATAGTTGTTTTTAGTGGCTATTTTAATTTTCCTATACATTGTTTGTTGATTCATTCTCTCCATTATTTTGGGGTTTCTTTATTTCAGATCAGGTTAGGGAATGGTTGTTGCTGCCCGCCGGTGCAGATGCTGCTGGCCGGTACTGGGATAATCACAAGGATAAACCGAAGAACTAACTATGGTAACTATTTTTGCGACTTTTATGAATTTTTTTTGGATTTGTTCTTTTGATTATATTTGTTTCTGAACTAGATATTGTAACACCCCCAATTTCGTGATATGCAGCGGAATTCAAATTGGGTGTTACTTCATGGCACAACAGTTGAATAGTAGAAAACGATCACAATTTAGTCGTTTTAAAAGATTTATCATTCGAATATCAGAGTTTACAAAATAAGGTCCCAGTGGTTCCAGAGTTTATTAAATATGTTTTCGAATGATATTTATAGCCTTCATAAGTATCCGTGCCATCCGTGCTCATTATGGATCTGAGATAAATACATGCTAAAAGCGTCAACACAAAGGTTGGTGAGTTCATAGAGTTTGTAAGTAAAACTATTGATTTCCAAAATCAAAGAGTTTGTGAGTAATTACTGTTGATTTCTCAAAATCAAAGAGTTTGTGAGTTCATAGTAGTTGTAGATAAATAGTTGATTATCAAATCAAAGAGTGAGTAATACCATAGTGTTTATAGTTAAACCAGTTGATTTGTCAAAAATCAAAGTGTGAGTGAATCCATAGAGTTTAAAGTTAAAGCAGTTGATTATCAAATTCAAGTTGTGAGTGAATACATAGAGTTTGCATAAAATCAGTTGATTTTCAATAGTTTCCAAGTTTAGGTAATAATTGTAACAAATACAATTATTAATAAAATCAGCGGTGGGTTACGATATTATACATCCATAGTTGGTTTGTTTTAAAATAATTGGTGGGTTAAGTTGTTATACACCCATAGTTGGTTGGGTTGCCCTAACCGGGTCAACACAAAATAGTTATTGTTTGCCAAGTAGTGATTTTCTGCTATATAGTGAATACAAGTTCAAGTTTAATAAAATAATGGCAATACTGTATCATGACTACAGTATCGTTCTATTGCTCTAAGTCTCATGAAACTCAACGCTTAACAGGCATCAAAATGATGTAAAGTATAAAGGCCCTCGAGATGGGTATTTGCCAATAACCCATAAGTTTGTTCAAATAAAGTGCGCCTGGGTGGCTTATCCTAGCAGACCCAAACGGGGATTGTCAGTCCCAAATAGATCTATTCACAATTATTTACGTTCACTCGCAAGTGATTAAGGTTCATGATGTGAGGGACTTCGAACATGGCAATAAGGTAAACTTAGGCAATAGTGAATCAGGTATAGCATACAGTTGAAAATCATTTGTGATCATGTTTATAGCAGGTATCTCTCCATGAGATATAAAAATGTATAAAGTGGATTTATAAACTCATAATAGCTTGTAGAGGTTTAAAAGTACTTTTATAATTAAAAGCAAGTATTACGTCTCAGTAATGAGCAGAGCGTTTCATCAATTAAATACGTTGTTTAAAGTAATCCAGTAAAGTTTATATGTGAAGCGAACATGTATCGCCTTCAAAAGTAATTCAGAGTAGATAAAAGAGTAGTCTATGGAACTCACAGTAGTATGTAAACAGTTAAAAGTACTTATGAAAGTAAAAGCATTGTATTTGAGCATGTATCTCCCCCAAAAGTAGTTCAAAACGTATAAAAGTAGGGGCTACGAACTCACGGTAATCCGTGAAAGTTTCTAAAGTATAGTTTGAGCATGTATCTCCCCCAAAGAGTTTATAAAACAGTAAACAAGAAAAGTGGGGCTATGAACTCACCTGATGCGATAGCAATAATGACGAAAGTGGATTTACTGAAATGTAATTTCAGTTGAGATTTCGGAGATAGCTTTACACATGACCTGAATAATAATAATGTTTGAGAATTTGTCTCAGCACGAATAACGAATGCGATGTGATGAATCGTATGATGATTTGATCGGTGATGTGAGTGTGAATGGTTTAAGATGTTTGGAGTTCAAGAATAATATTCTAACAATATTATTCAGAAGTCATGAGGATTTGTTGTTCCGAAATGGGTGGAACGAATTGTTGGTTCGAGTGGTTTAAAAATTGTTATAAATATAACGTATAAGTTTGTGTTTGAACGAAACAACTGAGAGTCGAGGGTGTATTGTGTAAATTTAGGATTGGAAATAAAATTTTTATAATGTTTCTGTTTACTCTTGAACTTTCTCTATTTTTACACTTTATATCATAACAGTGTAGGTTTTGCACCGTTAGTCCTTCGTTAACCAAAAGTTACATTTTTAATCTTGTACTTATTAAAAATGACATTTAGACACCTAGGGTTTATAAATATTCCATTTATATCCTTAAGTTATGATTTTGACAGTTTTGGTACTCATATATAGATATTTACACAATTAGTCCCTTAACTTTGTAAATTGACACTTTTAGTCCCTATGAAATATACGCTTAACACTATTGTACTTACAATGTTAAAATAATCACTTTTTCACCCTTAGTTTACTGAGTTTACTGTTTTTACACTTGTTTTTCCAGTTTGACAGTTTTAACCCTTATAGTTTGAAAGTTTTGCAAAAATAGTCCTTATATTTCAAAATCACGTTTTTAGCTACAGGGAAAGAAAAAAAAATACTTTTATAACTTGACTAAATATGTTTAGACAACATGTGAATAAGCCACTAAGTGCTTATTCGATTCCAGAATCTGCTTATTTAGATTGAATAGAAAAATCAGAACTTAAAAAAAATGGGTGTTAATAGTTATCGAGTTGGACTCAACTTCAAACATAAAAATACGCGAGGCTGATTGATGGTTTTACTTCGTTTTTGTTTCTAAATAGAGTTAGCTAGGTGGTGTTTAACTAAGTTCAGGTTCGAAGGTTGTAGGTCTAGTTATTAGGTCGTAATAATTTATGGAAGTTGGGGTAGTACGCTGGGTAAGAAAGAAAATATAACCAAGTGTTTTAACTGTTATGATATTAGCGACTGGACTAAAGTTGAAAACCATTTTCCGATTACTCACATGATTATCTTATGAGGTTTCTGTTCCAATAAAAAGTTAGTTGGGTAGTCTAACACGTGGCAAAAATCCAAATTTTTATGAGGTCTTATAAGGTTCGAACGAGTGGCCAAAACATGGGGTCGCTACATAAAATCACAAGTTTTCAAAAATAGCAAAGTCTGGTAATTTGCGTCTCTTTGCAGTGAGATGGACCAAACTTGAATCAAGTTTCCCGCTTCGTTTCTCAACCATTTTACTTGGTTCTTTTTGCGATGGGTAGCTAGCTGGGTCAACTTTGGGTAGGAAGAAGAATTGGAACTTTTGAAGGTCGTTTAGTGGTCGAATGATAGGCTAGAAGTTGGGTCTTTGAGGCTGTGCGACGGAGAACAAAAAGAAAGAAAAAAAAAAAAAGAAAAAGAAAAAGAAAAACTGTTTTTGCGTAGTTGCTTAGACGTGATGTTTGATTTCTTTTAGAGGGTCAATATGGTGTTTTTGTTCCTCAAGTGGTCTATAGGGTGTGCGTGATGTGTGTCGCAAAAATATAACATGCTCGTAAAAAAAAATAGTATACGAAACTTACAAATGGTTCGAATAGAATGTGGGTTTTGTTCGAGTAGAGTATGGCTGGGATTTACGTCTCTCTCTTGGCAACGATACTTGGTCACAACAAAGTCTCCATGGCTTGTCCAACACTTGCTTGGTCCTTGTTTAGCTTCTTCATTCAACAGAAACCAAAGGAACAACCAAAGACTTTTGCAATGTTTAGAAGTGGAAAGTTTGTATGTGTGTATGCACGTATGAGGTGAAAGAAAACCTTGAAGATGTTTGTGAAATGGGAGTGAGTGTGTTTGCATGATAGTTGGTCGAATTGCATGCATGTTTATATAGGGTCGGTTGGTTTATGCACGTGGAGTTTAAGAATGAGTCAAGTGGGTTTCATTTTGTAGTTAGTTCTTGTACTTATATATGTGTTTTGTGGTGGCGTGAAATATGAGAAGTTGAGTGTTAGAAGTGGAAAAGACTAATCATGGGCACTTGAGTGTATGACATATTTGCAATGATAGTTACTTGGAGTGTGGAGTTAAAATGTGCAGCAAGTTGAGTGTGTCATAGAGGGTATAAGGAAAGCACATGGTTCTTGGCTTCTTATTGCTTGTCGATACAGGAAAATTTGTGGGTTTCTTTGAGTGTGTAAGAAGGCTTAATGATGGTGGCATTTGTTTGTATAAGTCGGTGCTAAGGACCCAGAGGAAGAAAACAATGAATTTTTAATGTTGGTCCTTGTGGTTGTGTTTGAACAAAGAGAAGAAAAGAAAATGGAATTATGTTAGTTTGTCTTGGCAGTGTTGGATGTATTCAATGATCAAGGAAAGTTCAAAACGTGATATAAGTGGTGTGTGTTAGTTGGCCAAATGATGGTTGTTTGTGGATCCTTTGGCCGCCGCTCACCAACAAAGGAAAGAAACAAAAGGGTATTTGAGTTGCTATGGTTCGTTACTGTGGAGCAAGGGGTTTGAAAGTATTTTGTTGGTGTGTATGTTTAAGTGTGTATGTTTAAGTGTGTGAGAGTTGTGTACGTGAGAGAGTATATATTGCATGGGATTATATTACAACAAGATAGGGTCAAGTGGGTGAGTAGCTAAGTGACAAGGCACTAGAATGTCTTAGAGTGATTTTATTTCATGTGAAAGAGAGTTAAAGTATCAATGGAATTAGTTTGGATGATACATATTATATATATGTATGTTGTTTTCGATCAGTAGGTGCAAAACAACATTTGTCATGGCCAAAAATAATAAGGTGAGATTCGAGTGCATGTTTCTGGGTCAAGTTGGATTTAATATGATGCAAAGTATTTCTAAACACACTTGTTAACTTATGTGATAACGTGTAATACGCATTACAATTTGTTTAGAATGAGTTTTGGTTATATGACGAACGTACAACGTTAAATATTAAACGTTAATTGTTTTAGATACATTCGTGATTTTGGACTATCAAGGTTCGTTCAAATAATTGTGACATAGAGAATGCGTGAACGTGTTACGACGTTTAGATTAACATAGTTGAATAAAAGCGAAAATTTAGCCCGTAAAAATGGTTAATTAAACTGTGACGATAGATTAGTCTTCGTTTACTATTTACGAATGGAAGGGAAATTTACGGGATGTTTTTGAAATAGATATACGATACACGAATCTTATGTTTATATTTAGTACAAGCATAAACTATATAGATGATATTGGATATATATAGACAGACCAATCGGTATTGTGAACGATTGATTTCATAATCTTATGTTTATATTTAGTGTATACAAAAAATATATAGATGATATTGGATTAGATAGGTTACCTTAGGTTTGTAAATTTGTGTGTTTAGGTTTGTCAATTTCTGTGTTCGGTTTTTTTTTAGCTGCTTGAAATGAGATATTAACTCACAACTTATGTTTTGTGATACAATTAGATTTGGCATTAGAGTTCGGAGTTGGTGATGGTTTGTGCGCAAGTAGGGGGTTTGCGAATTCGCTACAGGTATTTATGTCCTGTCGGTATTTAAATTGTATATATGGATCTTTGTTGATTATTTCATTGTACACGTTCTAATTTAAAATATTTCGTACTATATATAGGTGTAGTGGGATGTCCAAACTAACTTGCTTACACAACATTCTACAGATAATCAGATAGAGAGTTGCAAGAGAAAGAAAAAAAGATGGTGAAAACACCAAATTTTCAAAAAAATGGAGTGCAAAAAGGTGCATGGAGTGAAGATGAGGATAACAAGCTTAGAGCTTACATAAACCACCACTAGCAAGCTTTTGTGATCTTTCTAGCACCAGGTAAAAATTAACGGTTTGGTATTATAATCTAAGTTGCAATCCTTATTATTATTATTATTATTATTATTATTATTATTATTATTATTATTATTATTATTATTATTATTATTTTTTATTTATTTATTTTTTTTTTTTTATTTTATTATAAACATCACTTTATTAGAAGCAAGAAGGATTTACAAGAAGTTATTATTATTATTATTATTATTATTATTATTATTATTATTATTATTGACAGACTCACCAGAAACATGTAAGCTTTTGAAGTTGCTGAAAAGGGGCCAAGCATTGAAGATGCCAGATATGTTGTTTTTGGAAGACCAGAACAGAATGTTGTGACAATCGCGCAACCAAGCTTCCCGACTGTTGAAATCTGTAAGTATTTAATCTTCATAAGATATTGTTAACTTGGGTTCATTTATATAACCAAGTTTTGGAAATAGTTGATTTAAAAAGGGATTTTGTGACTGTCAATTTAAATTGCTGATATATGGCTAAAATGTTTCACGTTAGAGCGGGACAGGATGAGAATAGCTAAATTTGTTCTTTTGTAACTGAAACGCAGCAGTTCTGAATTGCAGCGGTGGTGACGTTTGTTGATTGATAATCCACAGCTGTATTGTGATGACTTCGAAAATAACTTGCTTTGGCTGCATGACTTATTTTAGTATCTATGTTGTCAGGTTTCCGATAGGCCAAGGTAAAATACTCGATAAACTTACACGAAATGCTTGCTATTTATCAAAATAGGGGTAAAGAAGTTTCCGGAGCATTGCTGTGATTGTGTATTGTTTAAGAAAATGTCATTGATTGATAATTTTGATTATAGCAGGTTGAGAGTGACTGGTGACAAATGGAGTATGAGCTTGAAAATCCGGCTAGAGCCTATTCATAATAGTGTGGAAGTGTTTGATGTACAATAGGTGGGGCTGTGCTATCATGCGTTTGACGAAAGTTTTAAGACAGGTGGAAGAGTGGTAAGTTTTCCTATCATTTTATTTTCTTCAGTCTCAAAATCAGGTTTTATGGCTTTTGACATAACCTTTTATCTTGATATTAAGTCTACTAAGCACTTTGAAGGTGTTACGGTTGGCGAAGATGATTGAAATCATTTATATTTTCAGATAATTGCTATAACTTCTAATCTATAATCACGTGCAATAACTAGATGGAACTAGAAGCAATATTTTTCTGATGTTGTAAATCTGTTGTCATCTCAGTTTAATGGAAGATATGAGAGAAATGAACCTTCGAGTTGGCCCACATTAAGGACCCATGGTTGCTGCTAACAGTTGAACGTCATTTATGTGAAGCAGGAACCTGCTTCAAAGCTACTAGCAGACAAGCTAGTGACATGTACAAATGCAGAGAGAGTAATCGGAACTGTCAAAGCTACTTTGTCCTAGCAAACTGAGATTTGGTTGTATGATATTCGTTACACAATCGTTTAGAATTTCTAATTAGAACTTCAGTTGCATGTTTTCCTCTTATGGAAGGCAAAAAAGACCCGCCGCAACGCGGCGGGCACTTACACCTTGTTGAAATAGATGGTGGTGTCTATTAATTTAGTACATAGGTAACATTTAGTATTAATTTAGTCATTCAATATTGAGTATTTGGGATACTTGTTTATTTATGGTGACACTTGTCGATTTCTGGTTGAAATTGTACAAGTTGCTCATTTGCCCGATCTATTTTTATCTTATTTTTCTTTCGAGGGTTATAAAGTGATAAGCCGTAGAGCGATCTGTCTACTTTCGTAATTTTCCTAAAAAAACATGTTAAAGAACAAACACAAACAGACAAGCATTAAAAAAATTAGTAAAAAGTAAAAGTAAAAAAAAAAAAAAAATCATTATATAAGTTAAAAGAAAACGCTTGAATAATGACACATTGAAGAGACTACAAAATATAAGTGTGAAGACATGTCGAAGATTATTCAACATGTATTTCTACCTATATGACTTGTTTTTCCATGTTCTTACTTATAAATTGCTATCATTATTGATCACTCACCAATGTGGGATAATATCAAAACTAATTTATTTGGTTCTTTTTGTTGGAAAAACATTGCAATGATTATTTGCAATCTTTGGACACCATTTAATATATACATATGCTATATATATTTATATTAGTTAGTAAGTTTGCATTCTCCTTGCAGAGAGTTTCGCAACGAGCTAAATAGTGTTCAAAATTGAGTTAATATGAATGAGATATCGTGTCTTAAATTGAGGCACTTGGAACACAAAACTTGAAATGGAAAGATGCATCCACAATCGCCCAAGAGAGGATGTGTTGAGGTGTTTATTTAGAAATCTTGGTATCAACCATCAAATTGTCTTTGGTTGTTTTTACTCGAACACCTGCACATATAGTGTGCGAATTTCGGATTTTCTGGGCTAAAATGGGTTCCAAGCTTGTGAACTCATGCGCGACCAGCGGACACGAATGCAGCTCCGAAAATTCGACCTTGTGCGGAATTGATTTGAACTTTCTCTACAAGTTTAATAACAGATTCAGTTTTGTTAACTATTGATTTCGAATCGTGTTTATTATATCGCAGATTTGCAAATCAATTTAATTTATAGCAGTTATTCTGTCAAATTTACACTATAAATTAAACCGAAGACTCATTCAGTTTTGATAGAACCAAAATTCATGCTCCATACGTTTTTCGTACTTCTGCATTCGATCAAAACACGCCAACATTTTCGTGCAATCTAACGCAAGTCTGTCACGTCCGGCTGTACGTCAGGGCGTTGTACCGTGAGAAAAAGACGACGAATCTATTTTAAGGGAATCGTGTTAAACATGAGCCTCGTGCCTCGACCTTAACTGCTTTCGTCTAATTTTTGTAATTAGTGTCTGGCTTCTGCTTATACCATTTTCTGTTATTTATTTATTGTTAGTTTATTTATTGTGATATGATTTTATTAATACAAGTGTAACAGTTTCCCTATACTTTTTTTCTAAACTCTTAGGCTCTTAGCCACGAAGACTACTTGACTCAAAACCTTACCAAACTCCGTCCAAAGAAACTCAATAATTTGTTTGAATTCATTTTTCGGTTAATATAGATGAAACTTGAGTACCATGACTCAAAAATGACATCATGATCTTTTCCCAGTAAGAACCAAGCCAACATCATTTTCCATTAACTACATTCAATCATTTTTAGTATTTTACCATCTAAGTGAGTCATGAAGCATGTACACTAACAAACAATGGATACATAAGTCATCCAAGTACTTGTAAGTTTTCACAAAGGTTTCTCCAAATATAAAAACTAACTTAGAGGCAGCCTAAATTAAGTATTGTAGTCTGGTCTATGCTGATTATGTCAAGTTATTTTTTGAAACATCATTTTAAGTCAAGTTTTTTTTTTTTTTTTTTTTGAAACACCATTTTTAATCCACTGTTTAGACCGGATAGAGCTCGAGACACTTTTGTCAGTTTACAACTTAAAATGTGATATAATTGGGTGACCTTGATTTGTTTTGATATTTTGGTGACTTTTAGTGAAAACTTTGGATTACTCATTTACTTGGATGAACCAATGTATGTTTTAGGCGCTATGTATTTAACTTTTTCCAATGTCAAGAAATGATCAAACATTTTACCTTGAACATTATGTTAATCAGTGAGGTTAGGAAGAAGATTAAAATTTAGAAGTGAAATTACGGGAGATAGGTATAAATATTACGAACTATAAGCAAAAAAAGTGTAAGTTCTGATTTGATGAAGAAGATTATGACTAAAATTATTCAACAAGTCATACATACACATGTTTAAAACCTCCACGTCTTACTTATAAACCATTCTTATCAATTGTTCATTCCTCCATGTGGGACAAAACCAAAAGTCATTTGTTTGTTTTTTCTTCACAAACTCTCGTCTTTCAACCATTTTGTTGGAGACATTAATCTATTGACAAAACTTGGAAAACCAAAAAATCAACATTGGACGGTCCATACTATGAGACAAAGTCATTCGGCCAACAAAGCAGTACTATACAATGCAATTTTTCATCCCAATATATGTTCACGTTTGGTTTTAGCTCGGCCTATATAGTCCAGTATGCTTCAATCCGGTCCTCGACCATTAAACAACCCTAAATTCCATTACTTAAAACTAATCAGCACACTCAACAGATCACACATGGCTTACAACCACAACAAAAAGATCCAACCAATTACCAAACTCATCATATAGCTAGCTGCTTATCAAAATTTCTTGAATTGAAGGTTTGTGTATACATAACTAATTGGGCCATCCAAAACATTTCTACACTGGGCCAAAATAGCCCAAATATTTACTACTACATAAGTACATAACACCATCTAATCAACAACAGAACAACTACATACCCAATTCTACGAAAGCTGACTTATCTGAGTATGATTTATTTAACCCAATAATTTTCTTTATATGATGATTTATATAAAATAAAATGTAGATACAGATTATGAAACCAAAAGATGCAAACCATGAACACCAAATTTATGAAGAAACAAGTGCAGCTGGGCAAATACCTTGGTACTGATAGGGAAACTACTTGAATTGCAAACCTTCCCAAACTCCCTTAAATTAATATCTTGATTTGTATAAGGAAATGATATATCTTCCTACTAGTTGAAAATGTTATTAAAGATGTTCACAATGAATATTTCCCAATAAGAACCAAGCCAATATTGTTTTGTAAACAATATTTAAACATTTTTAGTTATTATATGATCTCACCAAATCATGAAAGCATGCACATTCACAAATTAGTAAGGGATAATGCATACGCATTAATTCACCCAAGTATTCAAAAGGTGAAATTACGGAATATAAGTAACAAAACGTTTGGGTAATGACCCGTTGAAGAGATTTGAAAATATAAGTTAAAAAGGTGCAAACATGAGTTGAATAGGTTTTATGGTTAGGACTATTCAACATATGCCCACACATGTTTGATACGTCCATGTTCTTACTTATAATTTGTTTAAGACTCTTGTCTTGAAACCACTTGGTTGGAGACACTAATATGCGATCTAAAATCGGCCCAAACTAGAAAACCAATTAATTAAAATCTGACCGGTTGAGACTATCTAAGTTGGTCAAGCTCTTGATCTAGTAAAGTTCGATTCAAATCGATATTAATGGAAAATTTCATTCAACCAACAAAATTATACCTCAAAATATCAAATTAGCTCGAATCGGAGCCAAATTGATTGAAAACATAAACAAAACGATATTATAAGGTACCATTGTCTGTCTCAGTATCTCTTCAAGATTCACATTTCATTTTATATCGGTTTCAGTTTGATCTGTTGTATTTTAATCTAGGGATAATTATTTGAAAATTTATCTAATTTGACACTTTTTCCGATTTATGTAAATATACCTTTTATTTATTTTTATTTTTTTATTATTTATTATTATTTTTTTATTATTATTATTTTTTTTGCTATTGTAAAACACTAACACTAACACAAAAGGTTTGAATTGGACTTTTGTGTGTATTAAAGTTTTGGATTTGGATCTGTGTATTTTGTTCATATACAATTACCCTTATTTGTTAATAGTGTGGTAAAAATAAAGTACGGGTAAAATAATCACAAATACACACGGATGTAAGAATTCAAAATTTTGGTGTTATAATAGCGAAAATTTTCTTTTTTACTACACATCACTCGAAAATGTGATAACTTAGTTATATTTTCAGATAATCATCCCTTCAATCTAATTCTTAACCATTAAACAACCCCAAATTTCATTATATAAAGCTGATGATGTTTATTCCGTGTAAGACAACTAACATGATTTACAATCACATCAAAGATATCCAATCAACTCATCATATATATGATTAGGCTTGTAATTTTTTTTATAAACCGAGTGTATTCATAAATAATTGGGCCTCATCACTTATCAATTAGGCCAAAATAGCGGAAATTATATATATATATATACTAAAGATGGGGAGTTGCTCTCCCTCAACAGTGAACCGAGCTTTTATGTGGCTTAGTCCTATTGGTTGATAGCCTAAAGTTGTACACATGGCAAGTATAGATTGGCTGCCTAAATATTTTATTCTTTGCAAACACTGTTTAGGCTACTGTGGTGAACTTTATTGCACTGTAGCATACTTTATTAACTACTGTTTAGGCACTGTATCTTATCCCCAGACTAATAACACCTCACCCCAAACTAATAATTAACCGACTTCCCCCTGACCTCCTAGAAAATTCCAGTAGAAAAATCCAGACCCTCAACGCACATTAATTTTATGTTGAAAACTCAAAAACGCAAGGACGACAACAGAAATCGAAACACGCTTCAATCAAATGAAATATATGCCTCCACCGGGCCGGTTTGCTCCGGTGAGATACGCCCGACGCATCCCATCAAAAGGACCCAGCGCTGTTGCTATTTTCTTGGCTGCTTTTGGGACTTTTTCTTGGGGTATGTACCAAGTCGGAAAGGGTAACAAGATCCGCTGGTATATCTTTCATTTCTTGAAAAAGACCCAACTTTATTTGATGATGTTTGGGGGGGGGGGGGGGGGGGGATTTGGGTTTAGGATATATTTGAGATTAAGCTGTTAAAAATTGAATCTTGATTGATGTTTGATGTGGGTGTTTGTATAAGCTTCTTTTTGGCCTTATGTGGTTTCGGCTTATATTTCGTAAGCTCATTTCATTGGATTTGAGGTTGAATTAGTAGTTGTGATGTTTGATTTGCTGATATTTGAGATTGGAATGGTAAAAGTTGGATCTTTTCATCTTTTTCAATGGGAAGGGGAATAAGTTGTTTCTCAAGTTTAAGCTTATCTATTGGTTTCTGAGCATATTTGACTATAAGCATTGAAAAAAAAAAAAAAAAAAAAGGAACACCCCTTTAAGCTTATTTTTTGGCTTATCAGCTTATCTCATTTCGGCTTATATTTCATAAGCCCTATTTTTCCGGCTTATAACGTGGTTGAAGGTACTTCCAATGGTCCAGGTGGAAATGTTGCATCTCGCCATCATAGACGCCATGGTTAGTAGCCCATTTGCATATTACATTAGTTATCTATTATAGTTGCTTTTTAATGTTGGGCTGCTTATATAGCAAATATCAAATCTAGGAGTCCGTAATGTAATCTTTGTATGCTATGCAGGTCGAGACCTATTGGGAATGAAGTTACCGGGACTGACTTTAGTACGACAAATTCACACGCTGAAGTTTGGGAAGGAAAGGCAGCAAATCAACTCTTGACATTGCAAAAGAATGGTGCTCTCAATCAGGTACCTGTTCATTTTTAATAGAAACAATGAAACAAAAAAATAGTATGTAGTTGTAGGGTATTTGGGATTGCTTATATGTAACTGTAAGGAAATACTAGCCACTGAATTAAATTGCAGTTTTAGATATCAGTATATAAGCTATTTTAATAAGCTGTTTGGACCAGGCTTCCTATTTGAATGTCAACCTATTAGCAATCGTAAGTTATTGATCTTCAGAAGTAAGCGACCTCATGTTTTTTTGTTACTGTGATACAGATTTAACGCATGATTCTGCAAGTGTTTTTGGCTTATTTGATTATGTTGTGTGAAACATAATGCGCGAGATAGTATCTGCCTTTGCTTTGCACAGTTTATATTGAAAAGGCTTATGGTCTATCCAGACACTCTAAAGCTCTTATTGGCCAACATATTGAGGTTCGAATGTGTGTAGTTCAGTAGGTGTGTTCAGCGTGTGTGTTCAGGGGGTGTGGGGTCTGTTAAGGGGGTGAGTTCAGTGAATCGATTGAGTGTTCAGGGGGTATGTATTTACGAGGTGGGGTCATTTTCAGGTTGACAGTTTGACACGATCACTTTCTGCCATATGGATATAAAAAAACTCATGTGTTCTTCTCATGTTGTCACAAGCTGCAGCTGCCATATGGATATAAAAAAAACTCATGTGTTCTACTCTATGACCAGCTGAGAAGCTGCAGCTGGCATAAATCAACGCAGAGTAATGGTATGTTTATACTTGAGTTTTAAAGAGGCTTTTAAAAAGTTATGTTATGCAAATTCTGATATTTGAATTTTATTAAAATACAGGAAGATATCTCAGCAATATTTAGCAAAGCAGATAAGAACAATACTGGAAAGCTGAATGTGGAAGATTTTAAATAAGTGATTAATGATATAATAGAGCGGTATCCTCAAATTCAGCTCCACCTGAAGAGTAAAAAACTCAAGAACTTTGTCCAGTTGCTAAAAAGTAATAAAGAAGGTACTTCAAAACAAATTGATATCGAAAAGTTCAAAGCAGCACTCTCTGAAGTGGATACTAAAATGAAGAGTCTTCCTCCAACCTCGCAGGTAACTAACATTTATAGGAATGGTATTTAGGACCTAATTTTACCACTGTCTAATGTCGTTGTTTTGATGTTTTTTAGGTAACGGCTCAACAAGGTACGTATTTGGCCAAATGCTTCAATCGGATGAAGGAATGCGAGGAGAAACCTGAAGGTCCACTCAGATTTAGAAATACTGGCCGTCACCGTTTTAAACCATTTAGGTACAAAAACATTTGTCCTTTTGTTTTTATCTCAGTTTTCAAACAATGTAGGCTGCCAATGGTTTGTTTATTTGTCATGAAAGGCCTACGTTTGAGTATAAACCGTTCGTTCCCTACAATTGTGTAAGATCCTGTGAAAAACCCTTGTAATCAATATTAGCGATTAATAATAATCTCGTATTACTGTTCCTAACGCCTATTTTTGCTAGAAATTTAAACTTTTCATTATTGTTATTAGTAGCAATGCATTATATATATATATATATATATATATTATATATATATATATATTAAACACACCGATACTAGAAATTATATCTCCGACGCAACAACACGTTTACACAACGACAAGTAATCATATTCGTCTAGTTCATTCACTACACTTAATCAAAGTTAATATCACATAATTCTATTTAACTAAAACACAAACACTAACAATAAACTTAATCCTAAACTACCACTACAAACCAATCGGACCCTTATTTGCTCGACCCAACAACAACCCTCAGCCCTAAGATCAAAAGCCCATCGAGCTAGCCAACCCAAGTAAACATCACAGCCTACTCAACCACTTATTTGAATTGTTGTGTTTTCTTTGTTTTCTCTTCTTTTCACCCGATCGATGCAACACTTATTCAAGAACTCATGCAAATCTTAAAGGTCGAATATAACAATTATACGTTTTAACCATCAAACCCAACTGACTTTTGCACAGTCCATCATCACCACGACATCAAGACTATTTCATTAGCCACCTTCATTTTTTTTCTTCCTTCCTTTGCTTTGAACATCCGCTCGCTACTCATTTCTAAAAATCCGATGTTATTATTAATATCGAGCACGACTTTTGTTTATTATTATTACACATTCAAAAGTACCACTTAACTAAATACTATGATACCAAAAACTCAACTAGAAATAACAATTATTAGCACAATAATAAAACTTGTGTTGACTGTCCCCATTTCGAACCAAACCTATCACCAAAGACCTCGACACAAAACATTGTCATACTCCAACGATTTCCCACAAACTACTAACAATATTACCAAGTAAATATCATCCTCCATATGCAAAGTAAACAAGAAACACGAAGTGTAACTTAGTAAAATAAAATTTGTGATAATATGAGAACCGAATGAAGCAAGAAGCATACAAAGACTAGCAGCCAAAATCACAACTACTTTCACACTTAAACTAACATATCATCACACAAGTGTCCTCAATATACAGTAGTCCCAATCATTGGTCAAGAAGTCAAGGCAAATTGAGGATATTTTGCTTATAAAAGCTTTCTATTCGACCCAAACTCTTCCTTATACTTCTATCACTATCTTTCAACATCAACTCATTCCCAAAGAACCCTTTCTATCGTGTATTTTGGAAGCAAACCCAATCCAGTCAAGTCATATAAGAACCATTATAACTCACTGTCCCTTCTTTGTGTTTCATTCGAAACCCACAACCTCCTTCACACTCATTTCACTATCAAAATACCTTCATTGAAACCAACCCTTGTTCGACCGAGAGCTTAACCAGTTTAGGAGTAAGAGAGTCCAAAGCAAGTGGGTTGTTTCATTTCGTGTTCCATCCTACAAGCCTTAAGTCTCTACCACCTTTCTCAAAGGTGTTGTAAGTCTTCTCATTCCTTTTTAAATATATATCTCATACTCACTTGCATGCATAACCCATGTTACATTCGAACTATATCCATTTTATTTCAAATATACCATACAGTCACTAATCTTTCTCACACTTATCATATGAGCACGACATGCATTATGTTGGTAAACACTAGATCGAACATGGTAACTTGCCATCATTATACTCGAATATGTAAGTAATCGTCCCATGCAAATCTATATATACTACGCTAGAAATAAAACATGCTACTTGAATATTGCGGATGAAAAACAGTCCCAAGTTGGTCTCCAAAATAACCCCATACCTCGCTAAATAAGTTAACGACCATGTCCTATCGTGACACGACTTAATATACCACGTAACCGACGACACTTTTCATTTAGATAATCTTTAAACACACTCAAGTATCGACCTTAAAAATGAACCCTATTAATTCGATCGGACCATGCAAACCCAAATAAAATTTTAACTAAGTATTTCAAACAAAAAGGACCCTTCGACATAGCCAACTAGCAACAAGTTTACTTCAAATTCATGAAAATGACACGCATATATTTTCACTCAACTCGACAGTACACATGGGAAACAATATTTTTCATTTTCTAAGATCCCTCTCATAACCCCATCTCGACACTTAAAATAAATCCTTTTGAATACTACTCGACTGATGCAAACACTTAGCAAATTTACATGGCACGATTCACAAACTTATTTCATTCGACCAACCCAAAAACCATTACTATATTTTCGAAATCTTGTATATGATATATATAAATTATTATATCACTCGATCGACAAGCTGGCAAGCTATATTTTTCATATTCTAAATTCGACCCCATAAGCTTGATATCACGCTCAAAACATTTCATTTTGATCGACCATCACAAGTAATTAACAAACGATTTTCAGAAATTTATTTAGATATTCGGTTTGGGCCAAAGTCAAGCCCAACAAGGATTTTCGATAACTAGATCCAACAGGCCCGTACAATATATTTTTAGAATCCTAAAAATAGCCCAAATCTAGGCCCAAAACAGTTTTCACGCCCTCGCCTCTAAATTTGTTAACGGACCTTAAACCAATTCGTTAATCGGCCCAATAAGGTAAAAATAATCTCATTTCTGGAATAAACACTTGAGATAAGTTAAAATAAACTTAATAAAGTTATAGAAATTTTCAGAATATTTTTCCCGTCATTTTTATGCAAAAAGGACTAAAAATGTAACGCGACTTAACCGAAAAGGACTAAAACTGCCAAACCTGGAAACTAAGGGACTGAAGCTGTGAAAACAGTTTTAAAGGACTTAACTTGACATACCATTGAACTTCAAGCCTTATATGGACATCTGGACAATTATTGGACTATTACTGGACTATGGACTGAATAAGGACTAACGACGTAACGCGAACCACGGTTAGGGTAGAAAATGTAAAACCTGGAAAGATCAAGGACCAACTGTTATAACTTATCATTCTTATCCTATTTTTCATTTTTGAACCATATCTTTACTTCATATGCATATTTGCATTATATTTGCATATTAGTATTAGCGATAGAAATATTTCATATTAATATCTTATTTACTTGTTGAAGATATGATCTTACGAGATGTGCAAGCACCATAATCATACAACATCTTCATTCTCAACGATTAGATCGTTGAATATCATTAGTTAATCATCATCCACCACTCATACACACACACCACTAGAAATTAGTCAGATTCTCAGTTATTTATATATTTACCAGGTTCTATATCGAAGTTATTATAATCATCTCTGAATTTATTTTCATCATCATCAGTAGCGCTTAAGGTGAGTCATGGCCTCACTTTTTAAACTCTTTATACTTTTTAAACTCCGTGAGGGGATACATGCTATAAACTGATCACAAGTATTTTTCTGTATGCTACCTGACCTGATATATGCCTAAGTTACCATATTGCCACAAGACCCTTTTATCATGAGCCATTAATCACTGCGGTGAACGCGAATATAATGAATAGATCTATTAGAGGACTGACAACCTATCCCACTAATACTAGGACGGAATGCTTTTTGCTAGTCGTATTAGTCGCGATGCATTATATTTGAGAAAAATAGGAATTGGCAAATCACCTATTACACGAGGGCAAAATCTTCATCATTAATTTGATGATCACCTCCGTTTATGCGGTACTTTGTTAACGTTTGCGTGTCATGAGACTTAGGGCAATATATGAACTGCGATATCAATTTTTAAACTGATTGTATCTCCAAATACAATCTTACTTGTGAATCAAACTGATATTTAAATTATAAACTCCATGACTTCACTCAACATTATGTTGACTTTTAAGCATGTATCTCAGGGAACTAGAGGAGCACGGCAAGGCATGGAGCAGGCATACCCTATCTTCAATAAATGGTGTAAAATAAGTTGTAATTCAGTTAAAAATGTTTCTTTGAAGAAACCATTAGCACTCTGATGTAATGTTTTATAACTGAATTAGTATTATGGACCTATGTAAATTAAAAATGCCATCTTAGGCTGTTTTCTTATGATTTTGTTTTCGATCCTCACCGTAACACCCAGATTAATCTTCCGCTGCTATGTTTAAAATTTGGGGGTGTTACAGTTTGAATCACCTATTACACGAGGGCAAAATCTTCATCATTAATTTGATGATCACTGATGCGTGGGTTTTGCAACCTTACAACAGGTTTTACCTCTCGAGGGATCTCAAGAGGCTTACAACCCCACCAGGCAGTGTACCTGACCGATGTAGTATAGTGTAGTGGTAAGTACGGGGGATTGATCGTTCTCCACAGGGAATAGTGTTCGTTAGGTGTGAAAGGCTACTCTAATTAGGTCTAAGGGTTGAGGAAGATTCTTTTTTTGTTTTTATAATTTTATGAAAGCAAGTAAAATCTCGGGTTTTGAAGGAGTGGGCGGAATTAGTTGCTAGTCAACTAACCCAAATTACTACAAATGCAAATAAAATAAAATAACAAAAATGAAAAGTGGTGAGAAACTTATGTGTAGAGAAATGTGTTTACTTAGATTTCCTTACTCCCTAACTATCTTTTACCGGTTAATTAGTGTGTATTAGTCGCGTGGATGACGGGTGTATTCCTTAATACCATTCGTGGGGTGGCGTACTTACTTCCCCAAACTCTACAAGCTCCTACTTCACTCCTATGTCGAGCCGGCTAGGAAGCTCCTAACATGGGATCACTAGAATTCGCTTGTGCATTAAATACAACCATAAAAACCTTTAGTACGCGTTTGGTTCATGTTTCTTAAGACGTTCAAGCAAGTTACCGAATAGGAAGTTAGCCAGTTTTCTTAAGCCTAACATAGATAAACAATCATCCAATACAACTAATAACACACTAACAACCAATAATCAATAGCTAGGTTTCATTAGATCTAAGCAAACACAAGATAAAATTAGCCTAACATGTTAAACAAAAGACAAGCATAAGATAGAATCAAACAACACATAGACATATTGAATGATTAATTGATAACTTATCTTTCAATGAAACATGGAAGATCTCAAGGCAAAAAGCCCTGAAAAAGTAGCTAAAATCGTCTTAGGGTTTTATCCCAAAATTCCACACACTAAGCTCTCCTTTAATGACAAAAAATTAGAAAACTATATATAGACTTTGACATCTGACGGCGTCACCTTATGCATTGTGACGCCGTCACCTCGCCGCTTTTAGGGTTCCCGGATGACCATCTTGACGCCGTCCCTCTTTAGCTCTTCAAAAATCCATTCTGGCTTATCAAGGCTTGACGCCGTCGGATCCTGAACGTGACGCCGTCCCCTTATGATTTAAGCCGTGACGCCCTTGATTTAGTTAAAGCGTGACGCCGTCAGAATTCTCATGCAAACTCACTGGCCCGTCATGAGTAAATTTCACATCCAACTTTTCTTGCCAAGGCATGACGCCGTCCCATGTTAATTGTGACGCCGTCAAGAGTAACTTTTAGCCGATTCTTGAGACTTTGCCGTTTTCTTCACTTTTATGCTCCAAAAACGTCCAAAATGCCTCCTTTTCCAGATTTCTCCTCAAAAGTACCTAAAATGACAAAAGGAACGATTTAGGGCAATATTTGATCAAATAAATACGATTTCGGGCTTAAATGACCCCCTAAAAGCGGTACACTTTTCGCTTCATCAAATACCCTTACACTTGAGATTTGCTTGTCCTCAAGCAAATGCGCTTTTATTCTAATCAAAATACAAGTTAGGGGTCATTTAATGCAAACATAAAAGTAATTACAACAAATAATCGTTCCACTTCAATCATAATAAGCACGGAGATTATATACTAGCACCTCACAAGTAGTGTTTAGATACTCACATCTCTCAAGTGTCATCAAAATAAATCTCATAAATGAAAACGGAAAATATCTCTCACTACCTGTCATAGCAAATAGATTACCATAGGCTTGGGAAAGGATCGAAAACCTCCTCCACTAGGCGTAAGCACCTAAGATAAACTATCAAAGAGGGCTTTTAAATGGGTTATACGTTAGGTGTAGGGAAAAGGAAAACACGGTTTTGTTGGATACGGGATATTTTACTGGTGGCGAGTTAAAGATCTTGATCAATTACATGTACTATACAATGTTGCTAAGCCAAGACTAGACTCGATCTTAAGCTAGAAACAAAATAACATAAACATAAAATAAACATAAAATAAAACGGGATGGTAGTCCGTATGTTTTTTCTATTTTTCTTTTTCTCATTTTTTTGTATTTTTCTTGATTTTTTCGATTTTTTTTTTTTTTTTTTTTTTTTTTTTTTTTGCATACACTTTTACCCTACCATCCAAAATAATACATCATAGGGGCGTTGCATCCCCTTACACTTGAACTTTTACATAACTTTACAAATAACTATTCTAATTACTTGAATTAAGATAATTGAAAAACTTGGAGTACTTTTAAAACATTTAGCACATATGGGGGTAATAAATGATGTTCTTCCCCATTACTCCATTACACTAGTACTTTACCCATGAGTCCCAATCGTCCCAAAACAATATGTACAAGGATATGACTCGACTTAGCAACCATGTAATCAACTAGATAATTAACTTGGGTTTAAACAAATGTTGTCACAATAATGCACTAAAAATGAGTGCATACAAGGTAGGCTAAGGCGATTTGGGTGTACATTTTAGTGGGGTGTAAACAAATTCTTCCTTTAAGTAAAATGCTTAAAGGTCGAAACGAAAAGATAGGCTCTGAAGGGTGTACTAGGGGTATCGTGTACTAAAAATGAGTACAACGCAAAGGGTGTGGGAGAATTACTTGACCAATGTAGCCAATGTAATTATAACAAAAACACAGGTGTAAAACAATGGGTTAATCCTAATGCCTCTTATCATGTAGTAAATCTAACTACACGAATGTAGTCTCACTTGTGGCCTCGGAATGGTTCTAACGCAAGTTCTAGAATCTAAGTGCTACCGGTACACACATCATAGCATAAATGCTTTTCCTACCAATTCTAGGGGCGAACCTCACATATTTGGGGGTGGAAAATTTTTTAGTGGTACGGTTTTTGTGCTAGTCATATAACTCCTATCCGTGAGACGCTCATTAAGATCAAAGTTTCACTCCTATATGTTGTAAAAAATTTTAAATTTGGCACTAAAATTACCTTAACAAGTATTTCTCTCAGTTTTATTACACATCTACCATCAAACAAACAAAAATCAAGCGCAATTGTATTCTCTAAAATCGTACTTTTACCCTCCCCTTACACTTAAGATGAACATTGTCCCCAATGTTCAAATAACAAGATGTAAAAGAATAAAGTAAAAGAATGAAATCAAATACTCCCCTGATTCGCTCGTTGGATAATGAATTTACACGGTTAAATCTTCCTTCAAAGAGAATGTTGAAGCTCCATGACTAATGCATCGCCATAAGCTTGATTCAAAACATTTCCTTGTCCAAAATAACCTGTTGAACCTGAGAAAACAAACACGAAAACCTGCATAACATCGGCGGGATAAAATCTATATATAAGGATATAATGCTTGTGGAATGATAACTTTGCAGATTCCTGGAGATTATAAGTTGGAGATTTTAATAAAAACTTTTTATGAAAACAAAATTTTCAAAAATTTCTGGAAATTAAATCTGACGCCGTCAGGTTATAACCCCTGACGCCGTCAGAAATGACCTGACAAAAATTTTCATTTTAAGTTTCCGGAAAATTTCTAGAAAAACCTTTACCTTACTTCCTGGAAATCCTGCAAAACATCATTATGACTCGATACAAGCATTTGACTCAAACAAATACGAATATGTATGTTAATTTAATATTATTACGATTCATGTTCATTTGTGTTCTAATAAACCGATTTAGATTTCCCTTACACTTATCTTTTGCAAAATACCTTTATATGTAGTTAAGACGAAGTTAAAAACAACATAAAGCATTTTCACAAATTAGTTTTGAACATGAATCAATAAGAATAAAAATTAAACACACATACGAAACAAATAAAAACAAGCAAACAAATAAATAAACACACAAAGCAAATAAAATAAATAAAGCTTGGGTTGCCTCCCAAGAAGCGCTTTTCTTTATTAACGAGTCTTGTAGCTAGACTCAAAGTCACGTACATTACGTGACTCCATCATCGGTCACGGTTCCTAGGCCATTCTCCTTCCCGGTTTTATATTCCGGTCCTAATTTCAAACAATCCTTATAGAAACCGAATATCCTTTCCATAACATAGTCTACTCCTTTACTTCTATCCATATCATTCCTATAGTAGACCGCTTGTTTAAGCTCCTTCTCAACATTTGACAAGTGTTGGAATTGTTCTATCTTATATGGCATTTGGTAGCTTACTTCATCGGTCTCATCCTTAAATCTAACTATCCCTAAGGAAGGTTCATAAGTCATTCTAGAGACCTCAACAAATGGTTTTCCAAAAACCACTTGAGTCAAGGATGCATCGACTATTGGACGGATATCTTCTACAATTACAAAGTCGGTGACATAGGTGAAGTTTCCTACATAAACCGGTAATCCCTTAACTCTTCCCGTGAAGTTACTCATCCAACCCTTGTCAGGGAACATCCTATACCCAAGTTGATTTTTCATTATCAAGTTGTAGTGGGCTCTAGTCATGATGTTTATGGGCGATCTAAGGTCGATGTAAGCTTTCCACACATGTAGATGTCCGATGTTGCATGGTATGTTGAGATTAGAAGGGTCGCCTATTTCAATGATTGGTTTACCTAGGAAGTATGGTGTTTCGGGGTCATCGAATAAGTTTGTATGATATGCGCGCTCTTCCTTAGTGGGTAGCCTATTGAAGTAGTCCTCATCATCATCTACTTCTTCAATCACACTTGTCCTAACTTCCTTATCAACCTCGACTTTCCTATCCTCATCCTTAGGTTCACTATTATCCTCATTCCTATCAATTTGTTTAATAGTGACAATGTTGACAAAGTGGACGTGTTTGGATGAAGAGGGGTCTTTTACTTGGGGTCCGCTATTTGTGTTCCTAGCGTCCTTATGTGGAGGTGATAACACTTGGTTATGGAGGGCTTTCAACAAGTTGTCAATTTTATTGGTCATCTCAGTTTGTTGTTGATTGAATTCGGTCTCGAATCTAGCTATCCGAGCTTCTTGAGATGCCATAAATTGAGACATCAATCCTTCAAAGTTATTGGTACTACCATTGCCGGAAGGATTGTTGTTGAAAGTACGGTTCGAGTTGGAACCGCTTGATTGGAAACGAGTAGGTGGGTTGGAAGAATTGGGTTGTTGTGTGTTTTGGTTTTGTTTCCACCTAAGGTTCGGGTGATTTTTCCATGAGGGGTTATATGAATCACCATAAGGGTTTGGCTCGGGCTTGAAAGTGTACCACTTGTCTCCCGCTCCGTCGGTACGCGATGATGCGTAGTCCACAAAAGCTTGTTCGGGGAGTTCCATGCAATCACGAGTGTCGTGGGGACCACTACATAACTCACATGAAGAAGTGATTTTGTTCACTTGGCTTGAAGGTTTAGGAGCCTCGTAGGATTTCATGAGAAACTTGACTTGGTCTTCAAGTTCTATGATCCTACGGTCGGAAGTGCTTGAATTGTTCAAGGGCAAAGATATTGCCTTGACCGTTTTATTCAAATCACGGGGATCACTCCAACTTTCGTTGTCATAAAGAGCAAGATCCTCTAGGAGAGCCCATGATTGTTCCGCACTTAGATCACGTAGCTTGCCACCGGCCGATTGGTCAATGGTTTGCCTCGTGGAGAGATTGATATGGTCATAGAAGATTTGGACTTGGAGCCAAAGTTCTATGCCATGGTGAGGGACTTTTTGGAGTAAGTCCTTGAATCGAGTCCATGCCTCATAGAGAGTTTCGCCTTGACGTTGTTGGAACATCAAGATATCATTCCTTAGCTTGGTAGTTCTTCCCGGTGGGAAAAACTGAGCAAGGAAACGAGTGGTGAGATCATCCCAAGAGGTGATGGATCCTGCGGGTTGACGTTCTAGCCACTGACTAGCTTGGTCCCGCAGAGAGAATTGGAAGAGACGCAATCTGGTCGTCTCTCGAGTGGCAACATCAAGGTCTATAGAATCAACGATTTTAAGAAAGTCCTTGAGATGTTGATTAGGATCTTCAGAACGAAGTCCATGGAATGCGCATCCACTTTGCACCAACCGGATGGTGTCGGATCGCAAGGGTGTGATATTGGCTCCTTGCGTGAGCTCAATGGTGTTTCGATAGCCGTGGTGGCTAGGACGGGAATACTCTCCTAAAGTACGGGCTCTAGGAGGTGGTGGTGGTTGTTGTGGTGGTGGGTTGTGTGGGTTAAGGATATTACCATCTTCCATGATGTCGGACGGTAATGGTTACGAACAAAGACACGAAGAAAATAGATAGACTAAAGAAAACCTAGAAAAATAAAATAAAAAATCTCACTAGAAAGGAATCTAGTGAGTAGACCTAATAGAAATAAAAATTCAACCTAAACAATAACTATTCCCCGGCAGCGGCGCCAAAAACTTGATGCGTGGGTTTTGCAACCTTACAACAGGTTTTACCTCTCGAGGGATCTCAAGAGGCTTACAACCCCACCAGGCAGTGTACCTGACCGATGTAGTATAGTGTAGTGGTAAGTACGGGGGATTGATCGTTCTCCACAGGGAATAGTGTTCGTTAGGTGTGAAAGGCTACTCTAATTAGGTCTAAGGGTTGAGGAAGATTCTTTTTTTTGTTTTTATAATTTTATGAAAGCAAGTAAAATCTCGGGTTTTGAAGGAGTGGGCGGAATTAGTTGCTAGTCAACTAACCCAAATTACTACAAATGCAAATAAAATAAAATAACAAAAATGAAAAGTGGTGAGAAACTTATGTGTAGAGAAATGTGTTTACTTAGATTTCCTTACTCCCTAACTATCTTTTACCGGTTAATTAGTGTGTATTAGTCGCGTGGATGACGGGTGTATTCCTTAATACCATTCGTGGGGTGGCGTACTTACTTCCCCAAACTCTACAAGCTCCTACTTCACTCCTATGTCGAGCCGGCTAGGAAGCTCCTAACATGGGATCACTAGAATTCGCTTGTGCATTAAATACAACCATAAAAACCTTTAGTACGCGTTTGGTTCATGTTTCTTAAGACGTTCAAGCAAGTTACCGAATAGGAAGTTAGCCAGTTTTCTTAAGCCTAACATAGATAAACAATCATCCAATACAACTAATAACACACTAACAACCAATAATCAATAGCTAGGTTTCATTAGATCTAAGCAAACACAAGATAAAATTAGCCTAACATGTTAAACAAAAGACAAGCATAAGATAGAATCAAACAACACATAGACATATTGAATGATTAATTGATAACTTATCTTTCAATGAAACATGGAAGATCTCAAGGCAAAAAGCCCTGAAAAAGTAGCTAAAATCGTCTTAGGGTTTTATCCCAAAATTCCACACACTAAGCTCTCCTTTAATGACAAAAAATTAGAAAACTATATATAGACTTTGACATCTGACGGCGTCACCTTATGCATTGTGACGCCGTCACCTCGCCGCTTTTAGGGTTCCCGGATGACCATCTTGACGCCGTCCCTCTTTAGCTCTTCAAAAATCCATTCTGGCTTATCAAGGCTTGACGCCGTCGGATCCTGAACGTGACGCCGTCCCCTTATGATTTAAGCCGTGACGCCCTTGATTTAGTTAAAGCGTGACGCCGTCAGAATTCTCATGCAAACTCACTGGCCCGTCATGAGTAAATTTCACATCCAACTTTTCTTGCCAAGGCATGACGCCGTCCCATGTTAATTGTGACGCCGTCAAGAGTAACTTTTAGCCGATTCTTGAGACTTTGCCGTTTTCTTCACTTTTATGCTCCAAAAACGTCCAAAATGCCTCCTTTTCCAGATTTCTCCTCAAAAGTACCTAAAATGACAAAAGGAACGATTTAGGGCAATATTTGATCAAATAAATACGATTTCGGGCTTAAATGACCCCTTAAAAGCGGTACACTTTTCGCTTCATCAATCACCTCCGTTTATGCGGTACTTTGTTAACGTTTGCGTGTCATGAGACTTAGGGCAATATATGAACTGCGATATCAATTTTTAAACTGATTGTATCTCCAAATACAATCTTACTTGTGAATCGAACTGATATTTAAATTACAAACTCCATGACTTCACTCAACATTATGTTGACTTTTAAGCATGTATCTCAGGGAACTAGAGGAGCACGGCAAGGCATGGAGTAAGCATACCCTATCTTCAATAAATGGTGTAAAATAAGTTGTAATTTAGTTAAAAATGTTTCTTTGAAGAAACCATTAGCACTCTGATGTAATGGTTTATAACTGAATTAGTATTATGGACCTATGTAAATTAAAAATGCCATCTTAGGCTGTTTTCTTATGATTTTGTTTTCGATCCTCACCGTAACACCCAGATTAATCTTCCGCTGCTATGTTTAAAATTTGGGGGTGTTACAGTTTGGCATCAGAGCTTCGGTTATAGTGAACCAAATGTTTTAAACGTTGGACTATAACTACATTTTTCAAACAAATTAATTATACGCCATGTTACCTTAAACTCTCCATGCCTGCTTGCTGCCGCGCTCGGTATGTTATATATTAGGATTATCATATATAAGCCTCTGCATACTTGATAGTTACTGTGCACAACTAGATCATCTTATGCTTATAATACACCACTTGATGTTAGTAAGTACTTATTTTACTATATATGGATTATTACAGTACTATGTCGTTTATCACCCACTTTAGTGTATCATCGGAGCCAGACTCCGAGGGATCACTAGCATCAGTCACGTCCCCTGTACTTCCCGATGCTGTAGTACCAGAGATTGTGTCTGACGCGATTGAGCCCTTTGTAGAGGGTAGAGCCGTCGCCATACCATTATTAGATGACCCTCATGTGCCAGCTTTGACAGCACCTACGTTACCACCACATTTTGTCTATGACACCTACTCTCCTTTCTATATACCACCCCCTGACGACTTGTACTATGAGAGTCAGCAATGGCTCCCTGCTGATGATTTACCCGAACCCCATCATGTTACACCACCATCACTACCTGACCATGTGCTTGACGTACATACCCAGACATATCCACTACCACCTCGACAGCGGGATCCGATTCCTGCAGAGGATATTCCTTCATCGAGTAGACGTCGCATCTCAGACCAGATACACCCATCTTCACCCTCACTACCTTACCCTCCTGGTTTCACTCCCCCGGCTCAGACCCATGATGCTTGGGAAGGATTTAGACCAGTAGTCACCCACACCCTTATACCATCCACAGTAGTGACACGACTCGAGAGTCACGGAGAGCAGATTGAGTCACTTCTTAGGATGATCGACCATGTGCCATTGGATTCCCCAGGGACTATCAGCGATACTCTGCATAGGTTGGCTTCCAACAAAGCAGTGATACAGCAGTGCTTGAGACAGATGCAGACAGACTTGGTAGATACCCGTTCCCACGCGATATCCATACGTAGAGAGGGCCAGGACTTAGCTTGGGAGGCTCACTTGGCACAGCGTAGAGCTGACACATTGGAGAGACTCATGGGAGACATACAGATGGAGCATCAGACTGAGATACAGAGACTCAGAGACCAGATCTCAGAGCTCACGAGGCGTACGGATAGACCTGAGCAGTAGACATAGTTAGCATGATTGTATAGTTTGAGACATTGTAGTCTGCCGCATGTGGCAATTAATAAAGACTCTTGTATCGTTTTGTTGTGTAACTCAACTGATCAAGTTATTAATGTTGTAATGCTGGTAGTAATGTACTATATATCTGTTAACTTATGTATTATGGTTGTTCGTATGTATTGTAATTGTATCCAGACATGTCGTGATGTTACCTGTATTATGATTCTCAAATTATGTAAATATTGTAAAACCTGAACACATAAAATATGGTGACATGAAAATTCAGTTTGTATAATTAAATTGATTGTTCCTTAACAATCCCACATCTGTAATTGATAAATTACAGAGACATCATAATTATGGGAAAATATCCAATTTAATTATCATTTCACACCATGATTACATTGTGCATATACTCAGCTATCCTATCCAAATTCTAAATCTATATTCTTGTGCCATTAATAGAAAAATGGAACATAGCACACACGAAACTACCAACCAGACCGTAGCATTAACGCTTGATGAGGTTCGAAGAATGATTGATGATGGCATCGCCGCAGCACGCGAGGCCGATGCAGCAAACCGCTCAAGCAATACTATGGGAGCAACAAATGAAAGTGAGGCATCTACTCCACGTAAATGCACTTACAAAGAATTCGTGAGTTGTCAACCCACCACCTTCAGAGGTGTAGAAGGAGTGACTGAATTAGCCCAGTGGTTTGAGTGCATGGAAACGGTATTCATGAGAAGCAACTGTGCAGAAAACAATAAGGTCACTTTTGCCACCGGAACCCTAAGGGGAGATGCACTATCTTGGTGGAATGCTACTGTCAAAATAATGGGTGCTGAAGCAGCATTCCAAATCTCTTGGACCGAACTGAAGAATAAAATGCTGGAGAAGTACTGTCCACGGACGGAGATCAGAAAGCTTGAAGATGAATTTCACGAGTTGGTGGTGAAAAACTGTGACGTCAGTGCATACAACCGAAGGTTTCTAGAATTATCTCTTCTGTGTCCACACATGGTATCTGACTTGGAAAAGCTGTTGGAAAAATATGTGGAAGGACTACCTTCAAGCATTGAAGGAGATGTTACCGCATCCAACCCAAAGACCCTCGAAGCCGCATTCGTGTTTGCTCAGCGAATGATGAATCGAGAGCTTAAACGAGGTGCTAAATCCACAGTCATTGGGCAAAAGAGGAACTATGATAACTTTGGCAGCAACAACCGGAACAGCAACAGTTATTACAATCACAACAGGAACTACCGCAACAATGACCGAAACAACCGCAACAGAGATTATCAGCAAAGCCGAAATGACCGTCATCGTCAACAGAACCGTCGTCAAGAAGCCGCAAGAGCTTATGTGGCTGCACCTGCTGAAGGAAAAAGGTATATTGGGACAAAACCCCGGTGCAATCGGTGCAAGATGCATCATACGGGACCATGTACCGCCATCTGCGGTAACTGTCGGAGGATAGGTCATGTGACCCGAGACTGTAGAGCCACTGGAGCAAATGCGCACCCTGTAGCAGTAAAGTGTCACGGCTGTGGTGAAACAGGCCATTATAAAAGTCACTGTCCCAAGAATGACAATCAGGTTGCCCGAGGAAGAGCTTATGTACTCGGAGATGGAAACATGCCACAGAATTCCAACGTCACCACGGGTACTTTCTTACTGATTCAACATAGTGCTAAGATATTATTTGATTCTGGAGCTGATAGGAGTTTTGTATCTACTTCATTTGCTTTATTGCTTAATATTGCACCCGTAGAATTAGATATCGCATACGAAATTGAAATAGCCGACGGAAAATTGTTAAACACCAACACTGTACTTCAAAACTGCACCCTAACCCTCCAAAACAAATCATTTCCAATCGATCTCATGCCCATCCAACTTGGAAGCTTTGACGCAATTGTGGGTATGGATTGGTTATCCAAACATCGTGCCCGAATCATTTGCGACGAAAAAGTTGTCCAAATTCCCATAGACAATGAAACGTTAACCGTTCGTTGTGATCACTACAAAACCCAACTAAATATTATCTCATACGTCAAAACGATGAAATACATAAACAAAGGATGTCACGTCTTTTTAGTCCAAGTAACGGAAGATAAATCGAAAGAGAAAGAAAAACGACTAGAAGAAGTGCCAGTTGTAAATGAGTTTGCAGAAGTCTTCCCCGACGACTTGCCCGGTATTCCACCCATCCGGCAAGTAGAATTTCGAATTGATTTAGTGCCTGGAGCAGCACCCGTTGCAAAAGCACCATATCGATTAGCCCCTTCTGAAATGAAAGAACTATCTGAGCAGTTGAAAGAACTGTCAGATAAAGGATTCATCCAACCCAGCTCATCACCTTGGGGAGCACCAGTCCTGTTTGTCAAAAAGAAAGATGGAACATTCAGAATGTGCATCGATTATAGAGAGTTGAACAAACTCACAGTGAAAAATCGATACCCATTACCAAGAATAGACGATCTATTTGACCAACTGCAAGGATCGAGTGTCTACTCAAAAATCGATCTAAGATCAGGATACCACCAATTGAGAGTCAGAGAGGAAGACGTTCCCAAAACAGCCTTTCGAACACGATACGGACATTACGAATTCCGCGTAATGCCATTTGGTCTTACCAACGCACCGGCAGTATTCATGGATCTAATGAACCGCGTATGTAAGCCATATCTGGACAAGTTCGTAATCGTATTCATCGACGACATTTTGATCTACTCACGTAACGAAAAAGAGCATGCGGAACATTTGAGAACCATTTTGGGTGTACTCAAACAAGAAAAACTGTATGCGAAATTTTCCAAATGTAACTTTTGGATCTCCACCGTTCAATTCTTAGGTCATATCATCAACAGTCAAGGTATTCACGTTGACCCCGCCAAGATCGAAGCAGTTAAAGGTTGGGCTTCGCCCACCACTCCAACTGAAATTCGACAATTTTTAGGACTCGCTGGTTACTATCGAAGGTTTATAGAAGGTTTTTCCAAAATCGCAAAACCTTTGACAGAACTCACCCAGAAAAACAAGAAGTATATCTGGGAAGAGAAACAAGAATCAGCATTTCAACTCTTAAAACAAAAACTCTGTGAAGCACCAATTCTAGCGTTACCAGACAGAAGCGAAGACTTTGTAGTATATTGTGACGCATCGCATCATGGTTTAGGTGCAGTACTAATGCAGAGAGACAAAGTCATAGCTTATGCGTCTCGACAACTCAAGAAAAATGAGGAAAATTATACCACTCATGATCTAGAACTAGGAGCGGTAGTATTCGCTCTTAAAATATGGAGACATTACCTATATGGTACAAAGTGTACGGTATACACCGATCACAAAAGTCTTCAACACATACTGGATCAGAAGGAGTTGAATATGAGACAGCGCCGATGGATAGAACTACTCAACGACTACGACTGTGAAATTTGCTACCACCCCGGTAAAGCGAATGTCGTGGCCGACGTGTTAAGCAGAAAAGAAAGAACCAAACCTCTTAGAGTTCGATCATTAGAAATGACAATTCATTCGCCACTCCCATCTCAAATACTCATAGCCCAATCGGAAGCTCTTCAGGAAGAAAATCGAGCTCACGAGAAAATTAAGGGCATGTTAGAAAATGAGAACGGACTCATACGAAGATCCGATGGAATGTTATGCGTCAAGAAAAGATGCTGGATTCCTTTCTATGGAGGTATTCGAGATTTTATCATGCATGAATCTCACAAGTCTAAATATTCCATTCATCCTGGATCCACCAAAATGTACCAAGACCTCAAACAACTCTACTGGTGGCCAAACATGAGAGCCGACATTGCAACATATGTTGGAAAATGTTTGACTTGTTCAAGAGTCAAAGCCGAAAGTCAGAAACCTTCTGGACCACTTGTACAACCGGAGATACCAGTTTGGAAATGGGAACGAATCACTATGGATTTTATTACCAAGTTACCAAGAACGTCGACCGGATATGACACCATTTGGGTTATCGTCGACCGTTTAACCAAGTCAGCTCATTTTCTGCCAATCAAAGAAACTGACGAGTTAGACACACTCGCTCAGTTGTACTTCAAAGAGATCATAATCCGACATGGAGTACCAGTCTCTATCATCTCAGACAGAGACAGTCGATTCACTTCAGGATTTTGGCAATCCTTACAGAAAGCCCTCGGTACTCAATTGGACATGAGCACCGCTTATCATCCCCAAACTGATGGACAAAGTGAAAGAACGATCCAAACCTTAGAAGATATGCTTAGAGCATGTGTGATTGACTTCGTAAAAGGTTGGGATAAACACTTACCATTGGTTGAATTCTCGTACAACAACAGTTACCAAGCTAGCCTGAAGGCTGCACCTTTCGAAGCACTTTATGGGAGAAAGTGCAGATCACCTATCTGTTGGACAGAAGTTGGTGACATGCAGCTTACCGGACCAGAACTAATCCACGACACAACAGAGAAAATATTCAAAATCAAACATCGTCTCCAAGCCGCCCGTGACAGACAAAAGAGTTACGCAGACGTGAGGAGGAAACCCATGGAGTTTGAAGTCGGAGATAGAGTTATGCTAAAAGTTTCGCCCTGGAAAGGAATGATACGCTTCGGAAAGCGTGGAAAACTCAACCCAAGGTACATTGGACCATTTAAAATCCTCGAGAGGATTGGTCCAGTTGCCTATAAGCTAGAACTTCCAGAAGAACTCAGTAGGGTACACCCTACATTCCACGTATCCCAACTTAAGAAATGTCTATCGAATGAAACTCTCGTCATTCCGCTAAAAGAGATTAAACTAGACGACAAACTTGTGTTCACCGAGGAACCCGTAGAGATAATGGATAGAGAAGTTAAGCAACTCAAGCAAAGCCGTATTCCTATTTTGAAAGTAAAATGGGAATCTAAGAGAGGACCAACGTACACATGGGAACGCGAGGACCAAATTCGTGAAAAATATCCACATCTATTCCCGTAAACCACTCTTAGTAGCCATTTTAGATTTGAATTCCGGGACGGAATTCGAATGAGGGAGGAGTACTGTAAGATCCTGTGAAAAACCCTTGTAATCAATATTAGCGATTAATAATAATCTCGTATTACTGTTCCTAACGCCTATTTTTGCTAGAAATTTAAACTTTTCATTATTGTTATTAGTAGCAATGCATTATATATATATATATATATATATATATATATATATATATATATATATATATATATATATATATATATATATATATATATATATATATATATATATATATATATATTAAACACACCGATACTAGAAATTATATCTCCGACGCAACAACACGTTTACACAACGACAAGTAATCATATTCGTCTAGTTCATTCACTACACTTAATCAAAGTTAATATCACATAATTCTATTTAACTAAAAAACAAACACTAACAATAAACTTAATCCTAAACTACCACTACAAACCCATCGGACCCTTATTTGCTCGACCCAATAACAACCCTCAGCCCTAAGATCAAAAGCCCATCGAGCTAGCCAACCCAAGTAAACATCACAGCCTACTCAACCACTTATTTGAATTGTTGTGTTTCTTTGTTTTCTCTTCTTTTCACCCGATCGATGCAACACTTATTCAAGAACTCATGCAAATCTTAAAGGTCGAATATAACAATTATACGTTTTAACCATCAAACCCAACTGACTTTTGCACAGTCCATCATCACCACGACATCAAGACTATTTCATTAGCCACCTTCATTTTTTTTCTTCCTTCCTTTGCTTTGAACATCCGCTCGCTACTCATTTCTAAAAATCCGATGTTATTATTAATATCGAGCACGACTTTTGTTTATTATTATTACACATTCAAAAGTACCACTTAACTAAATACTATGATACCAAAAACTCAACTAGAAATAACAATTATTAGCACAATAATAAAACTTGTGTTGACTGTCCCCATTTCGAACCAAACCTATCACCAAAGACCTCGACACAAAACATTGTCATACTCCAACGATTTCCCACAAACTACTAACAATATTACCAAGTAAATATCATCCTCCATATGCAAAGTAAACAAGAAACACGAAGTGTAACTTAGTAAAATAAAATTTGTGATAATATGAGAACCGAATGAAGCAAGAAGCATACAAAGACTAGCAGCCAAAATCACAACTACTTTCACACTTAAACTAACATATCATCACACAAGTGTCCTCAATATACAGTAGTCCCAATCATTGGTCAAGAAGTCAAGGCAAATTGAGGATATTTTGCTTATAAAAGCTTTCTATTCGACCCAAACTCTTCCTTATACTTCTATCACTATCTTTCAACATCAACTCATTCCCAAAGAACCCTTTCTGTCGTGTATTTTGGAAGCAAACCCAATCCAGTCAAGTCATATAAGAACCATTATAACTCACTGTCCCTTCTTTGTGTTTCATTCGAAACCCACAACCTCCTTCACACTCATTTCACTATCAAAATACCTTCATTGAAACCAACCCTTGTTCGACCGAGAGCTTAACCAGTTTAGGAGTAAGAGAGTCCAAAGCAAGTGGGTTGTTTCATTTCGTGTTCCATCCTACAAGCCTTAAGTCTCTACCACCTTTCTCAAAGGTGTTGTAAGTCTTCTCATTCCTTTTTAAATATATATCTCATACTCACTTGCATGCATAACCCATGTTACATTCGAACTATATCCATTTTATTTCAAATATACCATACAGTCACTAATCTTTCTCACACTTATCATATGAGCACGACATGCATTATGTTGGTAAACACTAGATCGAACATGGTAACTTGCCATCATTATACTCGAATATGTAAGTAATCGTCCCATGCAAATCTATATATACTACGCTAGAAATAAAACATGCTACTTGAATATTGCGGATGAAAAACAGTCCCAAGTTGGTCTCCAAAATAACCCCATACCTCGCTAAATAAGTTAACGACCATGTCCTATCGTGACACGACTTAATATACCACGTAACCGACGACACTTTTCATTTAGATAATCTTTAAACACACTCAAGTATCGACCTTAAAAATGAACCCTATTAATTCGATCGGACCATGCAAACCCAAATAAAATTTTAACTAAGTATTTCAAACAAAAAGGACCCTTCGACATAGCCAACTAGCAACAAGTTTACTTCAAATTCATGAAAATGACACGCATATATTTTCACTCAACTCGACAGTACACATGGGAAACAATATTTTTCATTTTCTAAGATCCCTCTCATAACCCCATCTCGACACTTAAAATAAATCCTTTTGAATACTACTCGACTGATGCAAACACTTAGCAAATTTACATGGCACGATTCACAAACTTATTTCATTCGACCAACCCAAAAACCATTACTATATTTTCGAAATCTTGTATATGATATATATAAATTATTATATCACTCGATCGACAAGCTGGCAAGCTATATTTTTCATATTCTAAATTCGACCCCATAAGCTTGATATCACGCTCAAAACATTTCATTTTGATCGACCATCACAAGTAATTAACAAACGATTTTCAGAAATTTATTTAGATATTCGGTTTGGGCCAAAGTCAAGCCCAACAAGGATTTTCGATAACTAGATCCAACAGGCCCGTACAATATATTTTTAGAATCCTAAAAATAGCCCAAATCTAGGCCCAAAACAGTTTTCACGCCCTCGCCTCTAAATTTGTTAACGGACCTTAAACCAATTCGTTAATCGGCCCAATAAGGTAAAAATAATCTCATTTCTGGAATAAACACTTGAGATAAGTTAAAATAAACTTAATAAAGTTATAGAAATTTTCAGAATATTTTTCCCGTCATTTTTATGCAAAAAGGACTAAAAATGTAACGCGACTTAACCGAAAAGGACTAAAACTGCCAAACCTGGAAACTAAGGGACTGAAGCTGTGAAAACAGTTTTAAAGGACTTAACTTGACATACCATTGAACTTCAAGCCTTATATGGACATCTGGACAATTATTGGACTATTACTGGACTATGGACTGAATAAGGACTAACGACGTAACGCGAACCACGGTTAGGGTAGAAAATGTAAAACCTGGAAAGATCAAGGACCAACTGTTATAACTTATCATTCTTATCCTATTTTTCATTTTTGAACCATATCTTTACTTCATATGCATATTTGCATTATATTTGCATATTAGTATTAGCGATAGAAATATTTCATATTAATATCTTATTTACTTGTTGAAGATATGATCTTACGAGATGTGCAAGCACCATAATCATACAACATCTTCATTCTCAACGATTAGATCGTTGAATATCATTAGTTAATCATCATCCACCACTCATACACACACACCACTAGAAATTAGTCAGATTCTCAGTTATTTATATATTTACCAGGTTCTATATCGAAGTTATTATAATCATCTCTGAATTTATTTTCATCATCATCAGTAGCGCTTAAGGTGAGTCATGGCCTCACTTTTTAAACTCTTTATACTTTTTAAACTCCGTGAGGGGGATACATGCTATAAACTGATCACAAGTATTTTTCTGTATGCTACCTGACCTGATATATGCCTAAGTTACCATATTGCCACAAGACCCTTTTATCATGAGCCATTAATCACTGCGGTGAACGCGAATATAATGAATAGATCTATTAGAGGACTGACAACCTATCCCACTAATACTAGGACGGAATGCTTTTTGCTAGTCGTATTAGTCGCGATGCATTATATTTGAGAAAAATAGGAATTGGCAAATCACCTATTACACGAGGGCAAAATCTTCATCATTAATTTGATGATCACCTCCGTTTATGCGGTACTTTGTTAACGTTTGCGTGTCATGAGACTTAGGGCAATATATGAACTGCGATATCAATTTTTAAACTGATTGTATCTCCAAATACAATCTTACTTGTGAATCAAACTGATATTTAAATTATAAACTCCATGACTTCACTCAACATTATGTTGACTTTTAAGCATGTATCTCAGGGAACTAGAGGAGCACGGCAAGGCATGGAGCAGGCATACCCTATCTTCAATAAATGGTGTAAAATAAGTTGTAATTCAGTTAAAAATGTTTCTTTGAAGAAACCATTAGCACTCTGATGTAATGTTTTATAACTGAATTAGTATTATGGACCTATGTAAATTAAAAATGCCATCTTAGGCTGTTTTCTTATGATTTTGTTTTCGATCCTCACCGTAACACCCAGATTAATCTTCCGCTGCTATGTTTAAAATTTGGGGGTGTTACAAATTGTGTGTGCAGAAACTGTCATGCGAGGTATGTAGTATGAAATTTTTCGTTGTCGATTACTGCTGTTGAATATAGAATACATAGTTCTTCTAATTTGACCTTTTTTGGGTGTCAAATAGTTGTTGACACTTAGTTTTCTGGCTTTCATAAACGGCGGTTGGAAGAACCAGTAGAGAAGAACACGCCGAAAACTGAAACAGTTTCACCAACCATCCGGACCGTTACTTGAAGCCTTCGTGGATTTCATCGTCATAATCTTTTTCTCTATCCCCTAATAACTGCACTTATATACTAAACAAATTCACAGTTCTTTATAATTTATTGTAGATGTTTGTTTTTTAGGTAATAGTACATTCGGATACTAAAATGAAGAGTCTTCCTCCAACCACGCAGGTAACTAACATTTATAGGAATGGTATTTAGGACCTAATTTTACCACTGTCTAATGTCGCTGTTTTGATTTTTTTAGGTAACGGCTCAACAAGGTATGTATTTGGCCAAATGCTTCAATCGAATGAAGGAATGCGAGGAGAAACCTGAAAGTCCACCCAGATTTAGAAATACTGGTCGTCACCGTTTTAAACCATTTAGGTACAAAACCATTTGTCCTTTCGTTTTTATCTCAGTTTTCAAGCAATGTAGGCTGCCAATGCTTTGTTTATTTGTCATGAAGGGCCTACGTTTGAGTATAAACCGTTCGGTCCCTACAATTGTGTGTGCAGAAACTGTCACGCGAGGTCTGTAGTATGAAATTTTTCGTTGTCGATTACTGCTGTTGAATATAGAATACATAATTCTTCTAATTTGACGGTTTTTGGGTGTAAAATAGTTGTTGACACTTAGTTTTCTGGCTTTCAGAAACGGCGGTTGGAAGAACCAGCAGAGAAGAACACGCCGAAAACTGAAACAGTTTCACCAACCATCCAGACCGGTATTTGAAGCCTTCGTGGATTTCATCGTAACAATCTTTTTCTCTGTCCCCTAATAACTGCACTTATATACTAAACAAATTCACAGTTCTTTATAATTTATTGTAGATGTTTGTTTTTCAGGTAATAGTACATTCCAATCTACTTGCAATGTTGTTGAAGCTTCTGCAAATGCTGTTGAAACTTCAAACCATTCTCGCCTTGCTACTTCTACATTTGGCAGGCATGATCGCATAATTACTAGAGGTAAATATATTTTTAATATCTAAGAATGTTGTGTATTGTAACCTGGCCCTTTTGGATAAAATGGTGTATGGTTGTATGTGTCTTTAGATAGAGATTACCGCGTCTCAGATACGTGTCTTCAGATGGATAATACCTCTGCCTCATTTTTCGAGGTGTCTCCATACCGATCCATCTATGAATGAGTAATACTGATCTTATGTTTGCTGTTAGTGTAGGATCGATGCCTTAAGTGCTACTTGGTTTTTCAGGTTGTGTGACAATTATAATTATCCATAATTCCTTCTTTTCTCTTTTTTTCCTTTTTTTTTATTATTATTTTTTTTAATCTAAGGCAAACTTTGTTTGCAGGGGTTTATGAGGGCGTAAAATTCTTCAAGGGGTTAATCAATGAAGCCGTTTGGTTCTAAGTTATGTGCTCATTTTAAGTTATAAGATCGGTTACCCAAATTTGAAAAATTGTAATGTATCGTCATTGTTTGCTGTTTTGTTTTTCAGGAAAGATGGTGGCTTCATATTCTTGGTTGACAATGGAGGAATTTGCAGCGTCTCGTTAGCGGAAGATTAATAATTGAAGGTATGTTAGTGCTCAAATGGACGTGTTTTAGTGCTGAATTTTGTGTTGAAATGAGTGCGTTTACAAGCGTAAAGGACATCGATTTGTATCTATATTTCCCACTGTATTAGACAAAAATATGGGAGAACATAGTGCTAAAATGTCACCCCTTTAACTGGAGTGTGTTTTTTCATGATATTTATCCTCTTGGAGTTAAACAACATGTTCTTTTATTCATGATATATACTTTTAAGTTATGTGTTTATATATGCTTTGAATACGTCATGAAATGAAAAAGGGATAATTACTAAAATAGCCCGATTGCCCAATTGCTAAGAGTATCTATCCCGATCTCAAAAAATTCCCCCCTTAGCCCAGGGCAACTCGTATAATCACGTATTGTACGGTAGTGTATTTTGGGCAACTTTTATTTGTTGGGCAACCGTATACTTTACAGATGGTTTTTTGGTCATTTCAAAAATTTTACACTGTTCACTGCTTTCATTACTGTTCATACCGTATTCGAAATAAAAATTTTAAAACAAACAGCATCTCCTCTATACACTTCTTCCCTCCATCTCGTTTCACAGTCACGGTCAAAAAAAATAAACTGGGTTTATGTTCGCGCTAGTTTATCTTGTTACACTATTATTTCAATCTCCAATCTACTACCATTGTTTTCCCTGATTGTCATCTGAAAACAGAGTAACTGTTCATTGAACAGTGTTCCAATAAAATCATTTAACACCGTCGATTGTTTGTTTGATTCGAAAAAATGTGGTATAATATGGTATGTACAGCGTATTACGAATCTTTATTACATTTGTTTTGTATCGTTATTGATTTTTGTTTATCTGGTATAATATAGTGTTGTTTGTTTGTTTATGCATTTATGTGGATTATGATTTGATTTTTGTTTTGGGATGTATTTGATAAGCCACGATTTTGGGTTGTATCTGATACGCCATGCCTGATTCAAATAAGGTCATAAGCAAAACACCCTATTCTTATGGTCCAACACTAAGTGGTTGTAGTTGTAATCATCTGAACTGTGTATGATAGTGTTTACGCTGGCTGTATACATGTGTTCAAACTTATTTTGTTATGAATTGTATGTTCTGAGTTAACATATTTTTTCCTTTTAGGACTATGAAGCTAAACTAATCATTAGTAGCAAACTCAACTACTTTTGGTTGATAAATCGGAAATTAGACGCAAAACGACGGAACTTGTTTAGGAGTACATGCTTTGGAAAATGGTTGGATTTGTTATACTTTGAACATGAAACACACCTCATTGACTATATGGTACGGAAACAAAGAAGAGTGGACGAGTCTCATTATGATATGCCCTTTATCTATTACCTAGATGGACATACTCTGCATTTTGGTCGTCCTGAGTTTTGTCTAATGACGGGGTTGCGGTTTGGAAGTGTGAGCTTTGAGTTATACACTTCTGGTGCTCTCAAATTTCGTGATAGGGTGTTTCCTGACAAGCGAGGTTTGATTGTAACCAACTTAGACCTTATTGGTGTCATCGAGGATGAAGAGCAGTTTCGCAAGCTATGTGATGAAGACGCAATACGGATATCTCTTTTGTTAGTCTTAGAGGTGATCTTTATGGGTCGTTTATTGACATCCCAAGTTGATGACACATTGATGAGGTTGGTTGAAAACCTAGAAGCTTGGAATGCATTTCCGTGGGGTGAACATATTTGGACCCATTTATATGACCAACTTCATAATGTAATGGATAAGCACACGGATAACCACCTTTTAGTATTGAAGAAAAACCCAAAATCTGTTCCGACCTATACTTTGTCTGGATTTGTATTTGCTTTCCAGGTTTGTATTTATTTTTATTAATAATATATTTTTCAGCCGAACATTTTGATGGACTGATTGATATGTTTGTGTTTTACAATTTGTTTAGATTTGGATACTCGAGTCTTTTGAAAGATCTGAACGTTGGTGGAGTAAAGACCCTAATGTGATTCCAAGAGCTATTGCATGGTCTATGAAGTCACCATTCAAAAGAAGCGACCGTTCCTACCTTTTTTCAGAGGTCACTATTTTTTTCTATTTGTATTTACGTAAAATAAATTGTTGAATCCCTGTTGAGCAATGATCTTTTTTTCTTTTTCTTGAATTGAAACAAAATTAATCACTACGCCGAATATAATGAATAATCTTAAGGAGAGCAATGAACACACATAGGTAGGAGCCTGTTTTTTTTGTACTATCCCTTATGCTTCTTTCTAAGTTGCAGAACCAAATCATCTATGGCATCCTGTCTCTCTTCCGGAGTATACATTTCTCTTTCCTCCTCCCGAGTTTGCATTGTCTTTTTCTTTCCAACTTGTAGGATCGACGCCTTGATTGATCTTTGAGCCAATAAAAATCTCTGTATGACAAACTTATATTTATGCGGAAACTAAATATAAGATTGTGAAGAAGACAATGACTAATGAACTATGATCCTAGAATAAGTGTAACTAGAATAACTGTAATACGACTAAAAAATAAGCAACGACCAGCAGCAATAAACACTGCCAGCAGGAACACACCAAAGCTACCAGCAGGATTGCACTTGCGCAGCAGCAAGATTAAGTAACCAGAAGCAACATCTTTAAAGCAAACATTTCCAGCAGCAACCTCTATATAAAAGCAGCAACATAATATAATCATCTCCAATTAAGCTGGTTACCATGTAATTCTCTTGATCTTGACTGCTACTATGACAATGTGTACATCAAATCACTTAAGTTTCATACTATTCTCATCACTTCCAGGTGTGTTATCTCCTGTGAGAGGTGAATCATTGAAAATTAATGGATTTGATGTCTCTTTACCAATAGCCATCACTACTGGAGTAGCCAATGTTTTTGTGTGTAAGACCATGGTACATTGATAACCATATGATTTTTAGTAAATCATCAACTATAAACGGATTTGACTTGTCTTTACCTGTAGATGTTTGCTCAGGACTAGCCAATTCTTGGTTACAGCAGAACCTTGGTGAATTGAGTACCAAATATTGTTTTCAAACTGCCTTTACCACAAGCCATATGCATGTGGGCTAGCCAATTCTTAGGAAATCCAACTTTGTTGTGATCTTCTTTGTATTCAAGGGTTGCCATAGTGTTGAATCAGGGATTGAGATGTGCAAATAAGAAGGAATGAGATGTGCAATTGATTTGAGAGACTGCGGTTATATTGGGAGAGGAATTTAATATTTAGTTCGTGAATACGGTTTCCAAATTTAGCAGATCTAAATTCTAAATTTCTCGCGTAAACTTTGACTAATTTGAATTTAATTTATTCCCAAAATTAATCCCCCAAATTCCTAAACGTCCGCAGCAATGTAGTCAAGTAGAGTACATTTGACTAAAAAACACTACCAGCAGCAACGTTAAGTCAACCGGCAGCAATGAGATCGTCAATCGGCAGCAATGAATGATGTGTGACTAACGTCAAATCCCCAATTAACTCTAAACCAACCCAACATTTAATTCCATTAACCTCCCCTTAAGGCTATATAATCCCTTGAAAAATCAATCACAAAGAGTTGCTTGCAAATGAAGTAGATTTGACAATGGGGTTAACACAACCAAGAGTATCTGACAATAATCACAATCAATAGTTGTATTTAGTATCTAATGAACTTGAAGCTGCACTATCTTCAAAAGTCAACATTAGGCGCACAAAGTTACTTGTGAGATATAATTGTCGTTCAAACAGTTGTAAGGTTACATATTTTATTTGTCCCCGTTTATTTGTAGGAGTCGAATACACGTTTAGATCTCAAGCCGAATACACCTGAGTACGAGTCTTCATGGTGGATACAGAGCCAAGAATTCTTCCAAAACTACGTTCCCAGGGCTGCAGCCACATCCAATTACACCCTCTTCGATGCTTATCTTAACAGGTTGTCAAAGGCACGCAAACGGGTCAGTGAGTCGTTGAAAGTAAATTCCACTCAACGTAGGGCTGGTAATAGTTCACCAACCAAGAGGCTTAAGGACCGTGTCCTTGCTGAGCTTAATGGCCAAGTATTGAAACTTGAGATTATTATTGAGGTTGCATTTTATTCAGCTTACTATGTCAATAGTATGCACTCTGTATATACGGGTTTATAATACATGTTATAATATTACAGGTTCTTGCTCGTGAGAGACCTGGCGGACTGCAGGTACATTTAAAAAAAAATATGAGTACCTACTTTGACATCCACCCTGTACTTTTTTACAAAAAATATAATGATTTGACAGGAGAAACTGGATATTGAGTCACATTTTCCTAACACGAGTTCTGAATTTTGCCATTCACTTAACAAATTTTACCTGAAATTGATTGCCTTGCCTGATTCTGACGAAGAACTAGCTCAGGTAGAATACGTTATTCCAAATTATCCGTATACCCGATTTATAGCGTAATATTATTTGTGCGGCATATGTAATCCACAATATCCTGTTGCAGGAGTATCTTATTCAAGAGGAATTGAGATGGGCGTTGGCAGAGGAAGAGAGGTTGCAGTTAGAAGAAGAGAAGATGATGGCAGAAGATAATATGAAAAGACAGGAAGCGGCTAAGAGGTTGCGCTTGGAAGAAGAAAACATGTTGAAGATGGAGGAGGAGAAGAAGAAACGCAGAATATCGTTTCTGAATTCGAAACACTATCAAAGATATTTGGCTCGGTTACCACCGAGCAAGAGGCGAAATTATTTGGAACCTGATTCGAAATCAGAAAATGCGGAAAAGGTTATAGTTACCATTAAGAAACACGGCCCTGACGTTAATAACCCACGTACCGCTGAATTGCTGACAAGAGTTCAACCTTGGGTTGAGGTATTGCCATGATCTAAAGTTGGTTTACATTTTGTTTTGTTACCTCTTTTACATTATATGTTATAAATTTACCCACGTTTGTAGGATCTATCTCGATGGTTCCATATCGTGGAAAATGTGTGGCTCACCGATGATATTGAAGTATTTCTTGGTCAACCGGGGTACACTCACCAGTGTAAATTTCCATGGTCCGAAGACCACACCGTTGATCGAAATTTCTGGCTACGCTTAGTTTGCTTAGACCCTGGTAGAAAAGGTTGGCTAACTGAGCAGGTGAGCGTACATGCATACTCTAATTCATAAATAAGGTTACCTCTCACCCTTTGTTAAAACACTTATTTGCAGCACATAGACTTGTGGGTTGACTACATGTGGCATGTAAGACCTAATAATGCAAACTGGGCGATGGTTAGCTGTTACTTTTTTCAGCTTCTTCTTCAAAACGGCACACCATCTTTTTACGCAGATGGCCAGAGGTATCCCTGTCCATGGAGCGATGTGGATCAGGTACTACGTTTATGTGTGGGCGGTTAAAGTTACATGATGAGTCAAGTTGTTGTATATGACCATTTTTTACTAAAAGTCTGGTCTTTTGGCCGTTTAAAGATAGTATACGTAATTATTGATATGTCGCCTACTATAAGGATTCATCAGAAACCCTGTATATTGTAGGTTTTTATTCCGATCAACCAAACGGACAAACACTGGTGTCTTGCCCAGTTTCATATACGATCAGGAGTGGTGACATTCTATGATAGCGGCGACACATATGACTATCACACCCGTGACTGGTATATCCGCGTTAGGAAGTGCTTACAGGTCCGTGTTGCTAAAATTTTTATTTATACCTTATTTTTGTGCTTGTGGTTGTGATTCTTGTCCCCCTCTAACATCAGCATCATCCAATGTTTGGGGGTTGATGAGTTGGTATACTTCAGTTGTAGTATTGCATGTGCCAGACTGTTAGCATCATCCAATATGTCAGCGGTAGAATCAAGTTGATTCTCAGCAGCAGAATCAACATGATTCTCAGCAGTAGAATCAGTCTTAGCAACTTTTGCAACATCTTCAACAGCAGAACCATCTTGAGCATGCGCAGCACGTAAAGTTTTAAGTATTTCTACTAGCTGCTCCCTTGTTCACCTTTTCAGGCACAACCTCATTACCTCTCCATATCCAACTCATATGCGTTGCCTCCACTATCCATATACAAGTCAACGTCAACACTCTCCACATTAAACCATCCTGACCCAAACATTATTCAATTTTTGCTGACCCTCCAAATTCTTTACCCATTAACTTAAATCATTTAACTGTACGTTGTTTCTATATTCAGTTAGCGAATATTAATATTTTTGAATACCATATCTAGGTCACATACAAGTATCTCAAAGTAAAAAAAAACATATGTCTATTGGGGAAATGTTTCAACCTTGTTGACCAATTTTAAAATACAAGAATCTCAACAGTTTGTTAGGAATTATTAGAATAATGTTTATTTTCATTGCTGCTGTTAGTGTAGTTTCATTCCTGCTGGTCATGGCGTATTTTCTGCCGATCATGGTTCCTGCTGGTAGCATTGTTTAGTTTCTGCTGGCAGTGTTTGTTACTGCTGGTCATGGCGTATTTTTTGTATGTTTGTTATTTTATGAAGAGAAACATACGACATTGTGTTTTGAATACCATATCAAGGTCACATACAAGTATCTAAAAGTAAAAAACAACATATGCCTATTGGGGAAATGTTTCAACCTTGTTGACGAATTTTAAAATACAATTAGCGACTAGTATAATTTTTTTGAATACCATACGTAGGTCACATACAACTACCTCAAAGTAAAATTCCATGTGTCTAGTTGGGCTATGTTTCAACCCAATTGCCCAATTTTTTAAAAAATGTTCCAAAGTAGTACTTGTAGTTGAAGGGAGCCGTATATGAACTTCATTGTCCACAATCATTTCATTTATCTTATCCGCATTATTAATATTTGGTTTAATTTACTTTTATCTAATATCCGTTTATAACATTTGGCTTATTTTCGCTAAATTTGGCAACAAATTGCCCAAGTTGAATTGGGTTGCGTTGTAAATTAGTGGACATGAAGGCATCAGTTTATGACAGTCTCTTGCCACAATCATTACATTTCTCTAATCCGCCCTAATAATATTTGGCTTACTTTTCATTAGTCTAATCCGCATTAATAACATTTGGCTTATTCTGCCCAACTTTGATGAAAAGTTGCCCAATTTGAAATTTGGTTACGTTGAAAATTAGTGTACAGTAAGGGGGCAGTTTATGACGCTCTCTGGCCACAATCATGACATTTGTCTTATCCGCCCTAATTATATTTGGCTTAATTTTCATTTGTCTAATCCACATTAATAACATTTGGCTTATTTTGGCAATCTTTGATAAAAGGTGCCCAATTTGACGCTCTCTGGCCACAATCATGACATTTGTCTTATCCGCCCTAATTATATTTGGCTTAATTTTCATTTGTCTAATCCACATTAATAACATTTGGCTTATTTTGGCAATCTTTGATAAAAGGTGCCCAATTTGAATTATCGTTGCGTTGAAAATTAGTGGACAGGAAGTGACCACTGTATGACACTGTCCAGAGTCATTTAATAGCAGCAGAATTCCGGTTTAACAATATCGGGTTATATATTAAACAATATATTGACATGACCCAACTATTCACCAATTAACAAACCTAATTTATTACCGTTGACTAAATTAAAATGTAAGGGTCACCCCACTTTTAAATATTAAACGATCCATATAATAGTTCAATTTCATACCATATTTAGAACCCAACTCACCTTTACACACACACAAGCTTTCACTTCGAATATCTATGGATCAACAAAACCTTTTGAAGGATTTGCTGACCAGTTTGGTTAAAACTAATATTGACCGTGACTTTAAGCTCATAAACTCACTTCAGCTGGAGGTGGTAGAGCTCACACGCCGTTGCAAGGAAAGGGGTGACCAGATCAAACAGCTCCAAACTGTTGTTGGGTCCAGTCTCGCAACTAAGTCTTTAGATTTGCTACTTCAAATTCAAGATGAGGACCTTGAGAAGAGTAGGACACTGATGATACTCATCAGTGAAACTCAAATCAAAGTTGTCAATACAATCTCATTTCTGGAAAAGATGCGCAATAACTGTTGAACCTCCATCCCCGGCCTGCTATGTGCTTGCTCTTTATTCCTGTCACGCTATAGTCTCTTGTGCTTTGTGTTTTGTGTTTTGTGTTTATCATCCGTGTACCTCCAGTGTTGGGTGTACTAGTTTTTCATCTTGTAATGAAATTAAACAAGTTTATGTCACAATCAGTTTGTTAACTAATCAAATGGTACAACACTGCATATGAAGTAAGGAACACTAAACCTTAAATAGCTTAACAAATAATCTGAACTAACTATCACCAAAAAAATAAACAATTAAACTGTTTATGGACAAACCTTGCTGGTAAATGGATCACATTTAATAGCATTACTTACAAAGTGTACCTTAAGATCTCCCGTCTATGTATACTTACATTTTATCCTATTATACAGGCTCGACTTCCACGGGTTCTAGAACGTGCCAAAGTTTTCGATAAGAATGGAATGCGTCCGAGCGAATATAACATCACGTTTAGGCTTGAGGAGAAAGTTCCAAAGCAAAGGGGTATCTTTGGTGATTGTGGTGTGTGGGTGTGTATATTTCTATATCGTTTGTCACATGGTCTATCGTTGGATGTTGATGACCCCGTTGACGTTGCGTTAGCGTATCGTGAAAAGACGGTTCGGTTTTATTACAAGCATAGATATTACCCTATGTTCAATTAGTTTGTTTATTTTTGTTCATCTTATGTGTCCTTGTTGTATTCTCAACCTTTAGTTATCAATATAATTTACTCCCCAAAAAAATAGTGCTATTCTTCACACTTATTTTGCCACGGTATGGTCAACCGTGGACTTATTTTTTTATGTGGATAATAATTTCGCTTCATTTATAAGTGTCACAAATATTTAAAAAATAAACCACATATATAAGTGTGTAAAATTATAATAAAGCTACACTAATATGTGTAGCAAATGTTTTCTCACTTTTTATTATAAACATTATTCGCATTTTTTCCACACTTTTAGTTGTGCACATTCAAAAAATATTTCCACACTTTTAAACATATAAATTTGGATAATATCTCCACACTTATATGTGTAAAAATATTTTGTTACACCCATTTGGCCATTTGGCCTTTAAAACGTGAGAAAGTGTGGACTCAATAATTTTACACCTTCTTAAACGTGGCCATTGGGCCTTTAAAATCTGGATAATTCAACTAATACATACATCCGTTAATACCTCTATAATATATTTTACTTTACATTATTACAAACTAATTCACTCTTTCTCACATGTTCCTATTCAACCAAATGGATATATAGCATTTCTTATATATATATATATATATATATATATATATATATAATATGTTCGACTAACTTACCACTTCATTAAGTCCCACTTACATTATTACTTGTTAAATCATCATGGACCCTCCAAAGAAAGTCCCTGCAAACCCCCATGCTGATTCGGCGGACATCAAACAAAGGTATGCATGTATGTCTTAACTGTGTAATGTTATCATATGCTTAGTTGCTAACTTTTATTTATTTTGAATAAATTTATGTTTCTTGTGTACAGGTCACACGTCATCACTACTACACATATAGTCCTTGAGATTAACTATGATGGTGTTTTCTTAGAATATTCAGGCTTAAAGTATGAATATGGCAAAACAATGACATTGAAGGTATGCAAGTCGAACAGGATGAAATTGGATCAGTTGCTTGACTTGTTAACCTTCCAACTAGATCAAGAAATTCGTTTTTTGTATTTTTGTTGTCCAAGACATTCTCTAGCAGAAGGCTTGCATTTGATTGAAGCTGAATGTCATATGCGAAAGATGTATGACACGGCTGAGTGTTATGGTTTGCTCCATTTGTATGTTGTCCATGCACCACAAAACCTAGCAGGTTTCTATTATAAAAATCTTACTTATGATTTTTATGATGAGGAAATTTTGTTAAAGTTTAAAAAACATACGGAAGCAATGGTAGTTGCTACATCTAAATCGGCTGCTGCTCTGGAGGCATGGGAGGAGGAAGAAGGTCGTTCACCTCCTCTAAGAACACCTCCTTCAGAACCGAGAATCAAAGGAACTAATTTTAAATGTAGAAATCTTTTTAAAGACTTTTTGCATAGTGACTCTATCGTTGATGGGCTTTATTTTTTTGAAGAAGATTGCATGCCAGGTGTTGTTGGTCTCGATGTTCCTGCCATTGACGTTGGGTGGTCTCGCTCGCCGCCTTATGAGTGGCAAAATGCTGTACTCAGTTACAATGGTTCAAAACTGCCAAGTCTTTCTAATGATCACTGTTTTGAAGACGAGGTTGTGCTGGATGTGGGTGGGTCAGCAGTTCATGAAGAAGGTGGGACTAGTGTGCATCCTACGACCGGTCGACGTGTTGGTAAAAAGACATACTCAAGGAAGTTCAAGTTTGGATCACGAACTTCATATTTGCGGAGGCGAAAAAGGTTGATGTATCATAAAGCTCTATGCAAGCAGCGGAAGAGTGGAGGTATTGGAGAAACAATAAGGTGGTTCCTTAATGATAGAAAGTTGCAATCTAGGGTTGTTGTAATGGAAAGTTGAAAACAACAAGATTGTAATTAAATTAAGAAAAAAGGTTAAATGCCATGCCATGCCATACCCTTTTTGGATACATCGTTATATTTTCTGTTGATCATATTTTCTTGCTACTTGTTTGACCACCCCATAAAACACAAGAAATGCTAGGGCAACCGATTATTTTGGCGGGTGTTTTAGTACTACCAAACATACCCGCTTATAAACCTATAAAAAAAAAGAAAAAAAAAAAAAAAAAAAAAAATGTCAGTATCTAAGAAAGGATAATTGTAACCATTTTAATCCGATTAACCATGAAGCAGAACATGCGAATGCCTTGTATGACGAATCAATCTATCTTTATTTATATAAAACACTAGATTTGCAAGAGGAAACATATTACTCGTATTTACTAACAAAAGATACAACTTCATTTCATTCCATGGACTACATCAAAACCACGGCACTACATTATTTTCCTATTATCATCCCAAACCCAACACAAACAACTGCAAAAGATCCTATCAAAATGAAAAACAATCGCTCATACAGCTTCAACTTTGCCTTTATATCATTCAACTCTTCTTCCATTATTGACTTGTCCAAAGCAAGAGCATCAATCACCTGCTGGTAGTCCACAGTCTTGTTCAATCGTTTGGCGTTTTGTAAGAATCCATACACCAAATCTTTATAGTATTCACTTGGAAGATCACCATCTAAAAAGTCATACACTTCACAAACTGAGCATTTTACAAATCGTTTACCCGGATTTGTCCTTGTTGTTGAAGTCTTAACTGTGAGTCGAATAGCACACCTACAAAAGTATTCAATTTTACCATCAATTACTCGGGTTGTCGCTCTATTTCGCGAACTCATACTTTAGGGTTTCAAGATTTAAAACAATTGGGAAATAAGGGAAAGCAGTTGGGAGCGGGGGTGTTTATATAAAGGACTAAAATATTTGCACGTGTGAGGCCTTATTTTATTTTTGTATAAATCCAATTTTTTTACTAAAATAAGACTTATAAAAACTTTAGAGTTAATTTGAAAAAAAGGGACCCTATACTCGAACGGGTTGAACACTTTTAGTACCCATTCTTGGGGCACATAACGGGTTTAGTCCACTGACCTATGACCATATTATAACCAAGTGTGAAACCTGGTTTTACTTGTGTAAGAGTTTGGGTGAATAATACAGGTTTCTTGAGTAGGTCGTGTGTATGCTTAAGCGAATTTAAAGACCTTTTTATTGAAGATAGTCATTCAATGTTCGGTTGGTAAACTGTTTCATGTACATAAAATTTTTTGCACATTGTGTTTAATGGGAGTGAATGGAAATTGGTCCTTGACTGTGCAATTTGACTTATTTATGGTTTAACCCATAACTGTGTAATTTAAGTAACAGACAATAACTGTGTAATATGTGCAAAATGTGCAGACTTTTAGACCATAACTTTGTGAATATTTTGCGAAAGTTGGTTTAAACCATAATTCTGTTATTTGACTTTTAGAAGTCAAATTACAATGTACCAAATTTGGTAAAGGGACAATGTACATGCTGTAAACAGACAACGACTTTTACAACATAAAATACAGGGACCATTTTAGAAATTAAGTCAAAAGTTTATTATAAAATTGCACGTCTGAGGACCAAACGTGTAATTTGCACGGTAAACACTGTAACCCCACATATCCTTTTTGTTCCCAACAAACACAATATCCCCAAAAAGCAGATCAAACCCTAGGTCATTGTCACCACACGAATCCAAAATAATAAAATTGCTGTCCTTTTCATCTTTATATCACGTATTCTAGGTTTGTTGTACTTTCCCATAACTATATTATTCCTTTTTTTGTTCATATAAATATGATGTTACAGTGAATAAAGAAGATTTTTATTATTTGATTATTTTTGTTTTTTTTTATTTTTTTTATTTTGTGCAACGGACTTAGTTTGTTAATTATGGGTGCCAAAAAGCTACATAATTGTTTTTAGTTTGTAACTATAAACTATACTCATGTTTAATTAAGTTTCTGGATGAAAGTTGAGTTCAAAGTACACAAATATGTGGAATTTGCTCTCGATCCACTTCGTTATGTTGATGGGTGTATTGGGAACGTTTGGTGTTTGACCTCTGACAGGGGTGTTTTTACTAGGGCACTTAATAGTCTTATAAATGACATTGGTGGTGATAAATGGGCTTTGTTTTATTCTAAACCCAACATGTCACTTGCAAATGCTTTAACTTTGCTACACAGTGCCATACAGATGTTCGTAGATTTTCCAGTCATGCTTCGAACAATGGTTCCATGGACCTGTTTATTGCTCACAAGCAACAGCCGTTATCAAAGTATTATTTTTAACAACATGGTTTGGCAAGAGGAGGGCGCTGGCCAGTGTTGGTGTAGTTCAACTCCGTTCAAGTACAATGAAAATGGTTGGTTGGATGTCAATGAAAATGGTACATATATAGGAAGGAAGTGGAACTGGTTAAGAAAAAATGTTACACAAGGTTGGCATACAAATAGCGAAACCAAATGGTTCAGATAAAGCTAAATCGAAGGTGTTTGAAGATGATCTGCTGGAAAGAAACATAGTTAAGGGTAGAAACAAACGAACTGAAACAATGAATCAATTTGAATGAAGCAACCATATCATTTTCCAAGTAGTAAAAACATACAGTCAGGGCCTTCATTAACGGGCGATCCAATATGGTTGAACTGCAATCTGATTGATTGCTGGTTGGTACGTTTATTTACTTGTATTTTCAATTTAATTTACCACAAACACACACAACCGCTAATTGTTTGCCTCCATCAAACTTTCATAACATAGTTTAATACTAATGTTTATTACACACCAAACGACCCACACTTGTTATTCTTAGTTAAACAAAACATGGTACCAACTAGGAAGTGAGTGCATAAATTTAAATATAGGGTGTGTCATTGGGGGTCTTTACTGTAAAAACTTGTCTGGAGTAGGGAAATCTGACAGCGAATTAATGTGTGGATTGGATGAGTTCGGCTGCTCCTGTGCTTGACTTGAGTTGGGTGCCTCGGGCGCATTCATCACCCTGTGCATAAACTCTGAATTTGCCTCGGGTTGTGTTCCGTTACTTTGATTAGATGAACCCTCCACCACACGGGTCTTTTTCCTTGGACCGGCTGGACTTTTCTGTATACAGGTACACATAAACATTAGGGCCCCAATAATCACAACTACTTAATTGTGGCATAATAAATAAAATTTCAACCTTTTCTATCACAATTGTTGCATTGCACGTTAGCCGGTTATGTCCTGGCCTTCCACACCTTCCGCACCTAATGATTGTAGGCACCTCGCCTTGAGAGGGAATTCTGTTTCTTTTTTTGGGTCTACCTGGTCGCCTATTGCAAACAATAGGGGGTGATACAACTTGGATGTCGTCTGGAGTGTCCCACATCGTCATGTCTTTTAAAGGATAAACCATGTCTTCGTATGTGCCTTTAAGTGTTGTATTATAAACCAAGATTTAGCCAGTTTCTTCACACTAGTCAGCCCTGCAAATCTACCAACAGCACAGACATGTCCGCATGGTAATCCCGAAAGCTGCCATTGTTGGCAAGTGCATTCACCCTGTTCCAAATCAACAATATGCCTTTTTTTTGTGTCCCGTACTTCATACACTCTGTCCTTGTCAATCCCCAAAACCTTCCAGTTTGCACTTTTGGCCATTCTGCCATTCACTTTTGCAGTTGCCCATTCAGAAAGATCATCATCCGGGGCATCTAACCATAAATAATAAAGTTTGTTTAGTGTCTAGTATTTCATTATTCTTCAGTAAACGTATTGAAATTAAAACAATCTATTACCTGCATATTTTGCTCGGCGGTGGTAATACCAGCTCTGAAGAAGACCTCTATACCATTCCATCAGCGTTGTTATCGGGCAGTGGCGCACAAGCTTTGTTAAAGCATTTATGGATTCGACACTGTTTGAGGTTAAATAATTGTACCTCTGCCCAGGGCAATGTGCCCTTGACCATTTCTCGACGCCTGCTTCAACAAGTTTTTTGTGAGCCTGTCGTCTTACCGAACGAATATCAGACATTAGCTTTGCAAAATCCTCCGTTGTGTACGCTTTGCATGTCTTCCAGTATAAGCATTTCAGTGTATCTGTCTGCATCTTTGTATTTAACATCAAATGACGACAACAATAGCCGTGAAAGGCATTCGGGAATACAGTTTTACATGCCAGGATGATTCTGTGATGTCTGTCAGATATGATGGCCAAATTAGGAACTTCCCCTATGCATTCTTTGAGTTTCGTCATAAACCAAGTCCATGATTCACCAGTCTCGCCCTGAGCAACACCGGTGGCAAGCGGTACTATCTGATTGTTTCCGTCCATTGCAACTGCGACAAGATTTGTTCCCTGGTATGTCCCTTTTAGATGTGCGGCATCAATTATGATGAGAGGCCGCATATAACACAGGAAACTCTTAATCTGTGAAGTACAATGTAGCATATATCATGGTACATAAGGTTGAAAACATATAAACAGATACAAAATAAAATAAATATAAAATATAGAGATTATATATATATATAATATATATATATATATATATATATATTATATATATATATATATATATATATATATATATATATATATATATATATATGTAACAATTTATTGTTTATTGTTAATTGACAAACGACTACCTTTAGTATTAACAATATATTGTTTGTTGTTTGATATGACAGGTGCGGTGTGCGCATAAGATGGATGTGTTGCTTTTGTTTTAATGCACGTAATATTGATGTCTTGCTTTTGTTTTAGAAAACTAGGTATCAGAAGTATTTTGCAAAAAAGTATATATTTTGTACCCTTATGTTGTTCCTGCGTATGCAGATAAATGTTTCTGTGTTTCTATAACTGATAAGTTTAGTTTCAGTGATATGCTGTTGCAATTCATTAAAACTAGATAATTTATAAGGTTGGGTTATAATGACCCTCCCTGGTAGGGAGGGTGTGTTGACTTTACTGCTGCCGCCGCTTGTTTGTCAGATTGTACATTCTATAAAAAAAATAGGCGGGACCCATGCGTAGAGAGGGTTCTTATAACACCTCCCAATTAATATTGTATACACTTATGCTATGCATAAATCCTCTATCTCTACATTATATATAACAGGAGGCGTTACACGTAGATAATGCCACATAAACGCCACCTCAATGCCACCTCAATGCCAAATATTCATCTTAATGTCCATGTCATCAAATTTGTGCCATGTAAGCAATTTTTTTATTAAATTCGGCTCATTTATTTTTTTGCAAAAAAACACCCACATGGATTCGAACTCAAGACCATGCATATAATATATGGTATCTTAACCACTGAACCACTACAATTTTTTGGAGATATTTTGTAACTCTAAAGCTATAAACCTGTGCAATTTATTATTTTTTCTTATTCACATATATCTCTGATTAACGTGCACACACAAAACCCTAAAACAAAAAATCCCGAACCAAAAAACAAACAGACATTCATTAAAAAAAAAGAAAAAAAAAATGAGCCGCCATATCATCATCATCATCATCATCATAATTTCAATGGAACTCGGTTGAAGAAATATTGATCCAAAGGTATGTTATGATTATATAGTATCAACTTTTAAACCTAGATAAACTACTGTAATCAAAAAGTAAAAGAAAACTTTTTCGCATAGATTGGAAAATGAGCTATATTAATCATTTTTAGTGCCACCTCCTCAATGCCCAAACACGAATACTGGATAATGTAAAAAATGATTGTGCTGGAAATTATCATCAATAAATATTTTAAGATCAAATTAAAGGGTATTTCTAGGTGATGATAAGGATCATCAGCGATACTGATTAATCAGAAGCCGACGCCTTCACTTATACTTTGGAGTCTTCCTAGCTGTGCTGGAAATCAGGTATGGTATTCAATTATTCACTTATAACTTTCTAAATTGCTATATTAAATAGTTTATACGGTGGTTATATCAAGAATAGTTTTTCTAATCATCTTCAATTTAATAAAAGTGAATAAGATTTGCCAAGATTTTAGTGGGTCGACCTAACCCAGTATAACCCACTTTGACCTGTCTATAGTCTACCTATTTGACCCTTGACTCTATCTACCTGACCCTCCTGCTTTGCAACCAATAGCTGATATTCATGGTCTACAAGCATTGGACAATCATAAGTAGTTTGGATTGCTATTCTGATAAATATACTATATTGCCTTTATCTGAGCAAACATTGCAGAGGTCTTGCTTATGGCACAGGTTGTATCAATAAGGGGCTGTTTAGATTGCTATTCTGATAAATTGTTGTGAGCAACATGATAAACGGCTTATCTGATTTTAAATAAAAACATAAGCAGTTTTAATAAGCCATCCCTTACACCCACAACATTGATGAAGTAATTTTTTTTTTCTATTTTTAAGATTTTACAGTTATTTAATCATGTTTGTTATTTTGTTAAACACATATAATTTTATTTTGTAGGTTGTGCAAAACCCACTCCTTTGTCTTGATGGTCCTAAACTTCCCTCCCTTCAATGGCAAGAATGATTTGCTGATCTAACAAATCGACTCCCTAAATAAGGTATGAATAAGTTGAATCTGGAAATTCAGATTCCGTTCTCCACATCTATAAACTGATTGATATAAATAGTTATGTTCACCAAATTATAAAAAAATAATGCGTCTTTTTCATCAAATTATCAGTACTTACAGTTTCGTTTTTGAAGTTTTAGTATGTCTTTAGTTTATCTGTTTCTTGCTTCTCGAACTATAACGTAAGTTTTGGAATGATAACACGGCACCACTTTTTCAGGTTCCTCTGTGTTGTTTTCGTTTATCAGCTATCGTGTGTTGCCTTCATTTACAGGTTCCTGTACTCTTGATGTTGCTGCTTCGAGTAGTTTTGTGTCAAATCAAGCAAATGAACAGCCACCAGAGCAGCATCCTATACTTTATGGTCAGGCTTTTGTTTTCGTCTACGAACAGCTATATGCAACTGTGCTAACTTATGCTATGTCGGTGTTATTACAGCCACAAATACTCAACTTTCTGCATCTGGTCTGGAAGCTACTTCTTCAAATTGTCGTGCGACTACTATCCAATGTAGCACGTCCGCAGGCAGTCACCAACGTAAGTTGTGGCAGCCCCAATTTTATTATCTTTTTTTTTCACCTTGGTTTTGCCGAATCCTGACACTACTACTATTTTTAAAGTGACAGCAGACGCTTCTCATTCCACTTCTCATGCGGGCGCGCCTTCTTATGAATGTACGTTCAATATTTATTGCCCATTGTAGCGAGATCTTATTCTTTGGTCTTACGTTCCACGGCCGCTGATAATACTCGATTGGAACTTTTACAGCGCCGGTTGATGTCCCTGCATTTGATTCGAGCAGTTCACCGATGGCTGCTACTCCGGTCAGAAATTCGGAACGTGCTCCACCCCACAACGCGAACCCACGCTGTAGTAGACGGACACGCGCACAAGCAGGTACAACTGTTGCCTATTGGTCTTTCTATCTCATTTTTTGGTTTCACCAATACTTGGTCTATATGCGTATCTTTGCTTCTATTTGGTTTTAGGACACTTACCTAAGGTATATGCTTCTTCAAATGGCCTTTTTGAAAAACTAACAAAGTAATCAGGTTAACCGTAGCCAAACACCCTCATTAGTTTTGATGTGAGTAAATCATTTTATGAACTTTACTGCATGCAAAGAAAGCATTTAGCTATATATTTGGTGTATAGATGTAGTGTTTGTGTTTTGAACAATGATGTATGTCTTAGTTAATTAGTCTTATGAAAAGTTTGGTCGTAATGGATGAATTTGGTTAATCAGTTTTTAGACAAAGTTTGGTTGTAATGGATGAATTTGGTGTTGTGGATTGTTGTTGAACTTGATGTTGTTTATAAATTTTTTGCTTTGGTTGAAATGGTTCTGGAATAAAATGGGTTATGGGTCGTTCCAGAAATGAAACACCAAATTTGGGCAGCTGCGGGAATGGGTTGCTGCAAAAAAATTGGTTGTTGCACAAATCTACAGAAATGGTTTTAGTGGGAAATTGGTGTATCAAATTCTAAGCATGATTAAGTAGGTTTGTGAAGTAAATGTATATATCTTAACTAAAACCGAAAGCCATATATAAATTAAGATTTTGTTTAAACATATTTATGTGGAAGTATACTTTACAAACACGTGAAGCGAGAACGAGAGTGAACTTAATTAGGTAATCTCTCATGGTGTTTTAGATAATTAGGCCGTAGAATATGCGCTTCTTTTGAACAAAGTTACGCATTATCGTAAGAAGAGACGAGGTAAGTTAGTATGTGGAATCATATGCGTGTCAATGTGGATGAGTGTGATATTAGTTTGATGTTATTCGGTTTGCGAGACTACTGAACCTGTAAAGTTTAATTAGTGAAATAGGTCAAATAATATAGATGAAGTAATATGATCCGAGAACACATTAAACGTCAATGTGAGTGAAGTTAAGTAGGTAACCACTAATGATGTTTTTAGGCAGTTCAGGTGTAGGGCTGTTATCAAACAGTATACTCAAGATGTATTCAAGATGTATTACAAATAATTGTCTTATTTTTTTCTTCTTTATTGTCTTTTGTAACTCTACAAATCTCATAATCTTAAAGCTCTTTTTTTTGGTCAAACAAAGTTTGTTAATGACACATGAATGCACAATCTGTTTTATGAGAACAATGTCTGGTTGCTTAAACCTTTAACTTTTAGTGGTTAACTGGACATAAATCATGCAGTATAAGCCTACTAAGCTACTCTATAATATGTTTAGCCACAAAAGTATTGAAAGATGTTCATTTCAATAGTGGTGAAATTGTGCATTTGGCAAAAGTGTTGATTTGAAAACAATGTTTTTAACTTTAGCCATGAACAGAAAAAACTATATGAAAAATTAACAAACTAATCAGATTAACCATAGCCAAATACCCCCATTAGTTTTCCTTTTGCATTATCTTTTGCTTATAAACATGAGAAATATTAAGAGTTCACCATAAATTGCTCATAGATAATTACTTTGCATTACTTACCTGTTAGATATTAGCTTCAACATTGATTAGCCCATCAGCAGGTTTAGAAGTTAAAAAAAGAACTTCTTCAAAACCATCAGACTGTTTGGCATTCGGGATTCTTACATTTGGCGAAAGTGTTGATTTCAGACTACAGGTACAAGTAAAATATTTTCCTCGCATATAATTACTTTTTATTTGGTTGATATACCATCAGTCCACGATGCATTCTGTTACAACAATATTTTGTGGCACATCAACATTTTTCAGTATTGGCTATGCATTTTCTTAACATGGAATTATTTCTCTTATAAAATAGGATTTCGCTTTGTAGTTGTAAATGAAATCAAACATGTAGTCACCTGCTAATAATCAATGTAATGTTGTTATTGTTCTTTGCCGTTTGCAGCTACTGTTTCCAAGTACTGATCACTGACAAAACCGGCACGCTACCATTAACATGCTTCAGTAACGAGGCGCATTCAATGGTCACCAATGTATCGGTCCCACTTTTCTGTCTCAATGCCATAGATGATCCAGTCTGCACTGATGAAGCCATTCCTTGGGACGAAATACGGTACAAAGAATACATGTTTTTTAAAAAATTTTGAATAATTTACAACCTCAGTATTGTTTTAGATTTAAAAAAGTCAATACCAATAAAATGAAAGCAAAATAGCAAAAGAGTTGGATTATGAGCACATCATGTCAAATTGAAAGGTAGATGTGGGATGATAGGCGGGTCATGTAATGGGCTAATTAAGTCATGCTTAAATAATTACTTTAAACCCCCTGAACCATACCCGCAAAGCTATGAGATGGATGATATGAATAGTCTAGAGATGAATCACATGGTATATGTGGATGACCACATTCTTTCTTTCGGTAATGAAATTGATGTTCATGAACAGAGGCCTTGGTATGATTCTCAACATAACATGCATGGACTGAGCAATAATGCTAATGAGGAGAAGGTTTGTGCCAATGCTCCAATTCAGAATTGTAATGGAAATGAGCCGTAGAGGTAGCAAAATGAATGGGTGAGCTGGGTAGGGTAATGGGTTCGGGTCAAAATGGGTAGTTATTTGGCATGAGTTTGTATATAGATGGGTCAAACTTGCCACCTCTACTGCTCAGTCATCTTTTCATATCATAAGTCTGCTATATAGAGCCTGATTGCATTTGTTCTTACCATACCTCTTTCTATGACAGATTGGTGACAGATTTTACACTCGTGGGCTTATGCAGAAGTTTTATAATCGAGTTTTAGGGAATTCCTTGAAAGGCGCTGCCAAATTGTATGTATTTTCTCTATATCACCTTTCCTTAGGGACTCTAAATTTTGAACTTGATGTAAAAGTATTTACTGATATATCATTTGTACAGATATAGTAAGTTACTTATGTTATACGTTTGAATTTCTGTAGCCACCAGGAAGCCTATGCTCGCCTTTCAGATTGGGAAGGAATTGAAAAGGTAATCCATGTCTCAGTTTTGTGGACTTTATGTTTCAGATAGACGGGTATTGATAGATATATTTATCACAAAGATACTGTTTGTTAATGACTTGAAATCTCCTTGCAGTCGCGTTCAATTCGAGACTTCAATAATTACTCTGCTCGAATTGCTGGAAATTTTGAGGTAACACGCCTACTTTTATCTCTATATATTTTCTCAGCACCATCCCTTCTATATCGATTTTTTTTACACTCATTTACCAATGATGGCATCTCATTCTTCCAGAAAATTGATGCATTTCATAGATGGGCTAGATGTGCCCGTCTGGTCACCAATGTATCGGTCCCACTTTTCTGTCTCAATGCCATAGATGATCCAGTCTGCACTGATGAAGCCATTCCTTGGTACGAAATACGGTACAAAGAATACATGTTTTTTTTAAAATTTTGAATAATTTACAACCTCAGTATTGTTTTAGATTTAAAAAAGTCAATACCAATAAAATGAAAGCAAAATAGCAAAAGAGTTGGATTATGAGCACATCATGTCAAATTGAAAGGTAGATGTGGGATGATAGGCGGGTCATGTAATGGGCTAAAACGGGTCATTTTTAGTATGGGTAACAACAGACAGAATGGTTGTATTTATCCGAAATAGGCAAATTTGCCTATAATCCATAATGCAGTCAATATGTATTATGGGACAACTACCCTATGTTTCAATATGAAATCACTGCTATAATTGCCTATTTTATATCTGCTATAGGGGTCTATAAAATAGTCGATACTATTCCATTTTACCTATAATGGAATATTTTATATATTTATCTATTATGACAGGCAGTAGGGTTATGCTATGCAATATGATTATAGTTGTCACAGGATAAATATATCGTGCAAAATAGATATTCTTATACATATAATACATAAACATTCAACACCTCTAACATATTCGCCAATGGCTCCAAACCTACACAAATACTAATCCTACACAATTACTGATGACATGAAGAATATCCTTAATCTTTATGTTACGATATGATTGTGCTATCAACATCGAAGATCTTTTAAAACTCAGTGATGTGATGAATGGATATATATATTAACATGCATCAGATGATCATTTTCTACTACCTTTCTTTCGCTACAGTAATTTATGCCAACAATAATTATAAGACATGCCCGCCTGAGGCGTATGTCAACGATAATTATAAGTCATGCCCGCCCATCGGGCGGGCTTCGACAACTAGTATATATATATATATATATATATATATATATATATATATATATATATATATATATATATATATATATATATATATATATATATATATATATTTTAAATTTTAAGTTAGATTTTATTTTTCTATATTCATACCCCTAGGATAGTGTATGACATGATAACCATAGCTATTTCTTTTGATACCCTTATGAAAAAAAACAAAAAAAAAAATATATATATATATATATATATATATATATATATATATATATATATATATATATACTGTATATATTTTTTTTAACTTAACAAAGAGGATTAGAATCTTAATAATATGCTTACCACAGCACCGAAACCTATAAATAGGTTCTTAAAACAGCTTGCATCGTCGGTCTGTATGTGTGTAACTGTGCCCCTGTTTGTAATCTTTAGATTATGACAATATAGCGGCAGCTGCGAAAATGAGGCTTTTGGGCAGCCCTGATTTGATTCCAGTGCCAACTGTCTCCCTCTCCAAGCTCGTCTGTATGAAATGTCAATATTCATATCCAACTTCAAATCATGTATAAAGTCCTTTGGCTTATACACTCTTGTCGGATCTCCGAGCTTCGGGGATATTATTCTAGCCAATGTTTTTGTATATGCATTTCGGTGATTTGGATTGAATTTGATTTTTGAACATTTATGATTGTCGTTTAGTGAAGTGATTCTAAATCGGCAAGTTGGCCCATATCGACGACAGCTTATGTGCCAATCACATTCTGGTTGGACACACTTCACAGCGTATCTTGACGTACACGATCTAGAAACACAAAACTCATACCCTTCTTTTAAACATTTCAAACTTATCTCATACATGCACTCTTCCTTATCTTCAAACAGATGATGAACTTTTAAACCACCTTTATTCTTATATGGTGCGGTATAATCAAAAGTGGGTGGTTGGGGTTGGGTTGGCATACAGTTAAGACCAGTGCGGTGCATTTGGTGATCTGGATCTAAATTAACATCAGCGGTATGCATAGCGCAGTGTACGATTATTGTGTGCTCTTGAGACGGCGTCGCCGAAACAAGAATTTTGAAAACTTCGAGGTCGACTTCATTAACTATAGTCCTCTGGTCTCCACCGTTGTTGTAAGATAACCGTATTGCGTATGCATCGTTAACCTGAAACTTCTTCCATACATACTTCACAAGATTGCCAAAGTTGACGTCTTTTGGAAGTAAAACAGAAATCACATTCTCTTCATACCGTATAAACACCTTCAACTTATCTGTTGTGCAAGAATTCATTTTTTTTTTTTTTTTTTTTTTTTTTTTTTTTTTTTTTTTTTTTTTTATTTGAGGGTTGTGTTGTATATGGTTTAAGAATTATATATGCAAATTTAGTTGCCCAAAGTACAAATCTCTACACGCATACACAGTAATTTGTTGCCCAAAATGAATTGCCAATAGTATGTGACTACAAGACTCTCATTGATTATGATTACACCTACCAAGTGGCATTCATTAAAGTTGATGTACTTGTGTGTACTGTAGCGCAATCAGCATGGCAAAATTAGACAACGTTTTAAATAAATGGGCAATTTTTAAAACTTTTGCAATTAAAAAATGGGCAACTTAAATTAGGCAACTTTGCAAAAGAGGGAAAAGTTCCTGCTGCTCTTGAGCAGACATTCTACTGCTTGTTACAAAGTTCCTGCTGCTTGGCTATAATTTCGGCAGCTGATATGGTTCTTCTGATCGGTTTGTAAGTGGTGGAATCTACTGCTTGGTTTCAAAGGGTTTAAAAAGGTAAGTGGACCTCATAATTAGTCTCACGCGCTCATAAATCACGCTAATTCAATGTATAGCTAACTGATTGATACATAGCCAAATGATTGATTCAAAAATATTTCATGCATCCCACCATACACAGACACGAAACATTATTACTTCCAAATTAAACACACTTAAAGTCACCATAGCATATGGTGGATTATAATAATAAAACCTTCAACAATTACTAAACAAACTAAAAACATAAAAACACCGCCATCCGAAAGATCGCCAATCCTCTTTTCTAGATAATAGGGGCTTTGAAACCCATCTTGCCGGTGTCCCTGGTTTTGAGGAACCACCACATTTTGTTTACCACCACATTTTGCTGCTCATCCTATTAATTTTGCTGCACCGCGTCACTTTCAGCCATCTCCTCCTCTTGACTATGGACGGTTTCTTGGTTGGTTTGTAGTTGTTAATGGCATGCAGAAATTAAAAATAAATAATAACAAAATAAAACAATACATACAAATAAAAGGAAACTGAAATGTTAATACACTTATGTTACTCGTATCCTCATTATAATGATGTTGATGAAATACAAATAGCCTCTGATTAGACCTACATGACGATGAAGTATAAAATAAAATAAATTAGATGTACTTGTGTGAAGTGTGAACTGTATCGCAACCTACAAGGCAAAATGTGGTAACGTTTTAAGAAATGGGCGCAATTTACAATAAACGAGCAAACTAAAAGTTTGGCAACTAAAAAATAGGCAACTTTATAAAATTGGGCAAAAAATTATAGGCAGTTGAGCATACTATCCACCTTTGGAAATATCAGTCTTTGAAAAGACAAGACAGTTTACTTTATGTCTAATCCCACATGCAAGGTAGGCACTCCAGCTACAAGTTTAGGCACGTGGCCAGACTCATAAGAGTCAGGCAACGTCACTGTTCACACGTGAAACTACAGTGTTTCCTCTTCTATAAAAGGTTATTACAACGAAAGAAGGCGCAACCAACCCCGAAACAATAAAGACATCTAACACACAGAAGAATGCTTTGTATCACAGCGATCAAAATCACGACCGTTTTAGAGAAGTTGAAGATGTTATCGATTTTTTACGACTGGTTCCTGAATAACAATATAAAGTTGCTTACCATATATTACAACCACGGTCTTCACTCAATGACAAAACGTCATTTGCTGATGATCATCATTTACATACTCGCTTATTCAAGCATGTACTCACACATTACGTGGGTTAGCAAGCAGCGTCAAGAGGGTCATCTCACGGGCCACAGATGTTCTTAAATGACTATTAATAGCACTTAGTCGTTCTTGTCGTTCTTAAATGACGACTAATAACCCTAAACCATAATGCTCTACAAATCTCACTCATCTAAACTCCCTTCCAGTGAAGTAGACTCTCGTTGGCCATCAATGGTCTCGTTGGCCATCAAGGCTCTCGTTCATTGTGGCATCACAAAAAGGGAGATAGATAATGAGAAGAGCCCACGTTGCTAGGGAGATACAGGGGCAATTCATTTCATAGAGTTGGACCCGATAAAGCTCAAAAGGCTCCTACAACATCAAGCAACAAAGGATTAAAATGATGCCTTCAATTACCCTACTAAGTGGTATATACACTTCTTTTAAGCGACTTCTCACCCAAAGCACCATATTATTTCGTAGTGTAACTATTTTATAAAAGATTGTTGTGTACTTTATTTTTAATTTCGTAGATCTTTTTTTTTCTGTTTTGTTCTTTTCTTTATGTTACTAGCTGTGTATTTATTTTTAAAAATTCAACGTTTGTTTCCATTATATATATATATATTAAAACGCGGGCTTCCCGGCTCGTTTTATAAAAACGTTAGAATATATGGTTTGCAAAGTAGAAACAATAAATAAAGTAGATGACACATATATATAGTTATGATTACACCTGGAGGTTTACGTGGCATTAAAAATAATATAAAATAAATTATATGTACTTGTGTTGGCATTGTACCAAATTTGGTAAAGGGACAATCGCATGACTACGATTACACCTACCATGTGGCAGTGAAATAAAATAAAGTTGAAGTACTATTGTGTACTGTATGTATCGCAACCTACATGGGAAAAATTAGGCATCGTTTTTAAAATGGGCAACTTACAATGGACGGTCAACTAAAACTGGGCAACATAAAAATGATGACTATACTAAAGTGGGTAAATTGGTACTGCCAGTTAACATACATTTTACTGCTGCTAGCGCAACCTACATGGCAAAATTAGGCAATGTTTTAAATTTGGCAAATTAACAAATTGGGCAGTTCATTGTGGGCAACTCAAAATGGCCAAAGAAGAGTGATGCTGCTGGTAGTTCTTCCATTGCTACTGGTAGTGACACCCTTGTTCCTGCTTTTATAAAGTAATCATCATTTCCCCATAACTAAATGCATACAAATTAAAGGAAACTGAAAAGTTGATTGTCATAGGGTATTCAACCCATACATAAACTAAAAGACTAAAAGAATTCCACCAAGGCTGTGCGGGAAGCTCGGTGGAGTTTCAACAGTTTCCTAGCCAACTCCCAATTCATCCTCACATTTTCAGACTCATCATAACTAAAATTGCTGACCTTGATATAAACCATCTTCAGCAAGGGGGAACATGCAAGTATGAGCTTTATTATTGTTAATTCATTCTCTGATCTAGGAAAAGATCGAAACGCCACACTCTTGAGCTGCCCCGACCTCATTCCATTGCTACGTAAATCTAATGAATAAACTTCCAAAGGTAGATCACTTTCCAATGCAGCCTGCAAATTGAGATAGTATTGAGATGCATAACCATGTCAATTTAAGATGACGTATTTCATACATATGCATTCCACTTACCATGGTTTCTAGAGTTTGCAATTTTTGAGCTCCACAAATCATTTGAATGATGAATGACACCATTGCATTGTTTCCAAAATCGACTCCGGATAGATTTAGAGTCTTAAGGGTTACAAATGCCACAGGGACATTCATCCAGGAGCTTCCTTCTTCCAACAACTACAAATGGTCGACTTATCGTAAGTTTTAAAGATTATATTTCATAAGTATTAGAGATTACTTTAACATTATGAAATTTGAACTGTAAAACTCAAATTTGTCTAACCTTGCACTCCTGAAAATCCAATGTAAGGGACTCAAGATTGGGAAGAGTTCTAAGCTGAAAGATATTGTAAGTTGTGATTGTCGTGGGATGGTTCGAAACACCGAATGACAAATACAACTTCTTCAAATTTCCAAGCTGTGCCATATCCAAAAGTCTCATGTCGTTTTTATGAATACGATTCATTTTAAGAGACTCAAGTAAGGGACAACGAGAAATAAACTTCCAAACTGAACCGGTTTGAAAGTCAACATATAACAATTCTAAGCTCAATAGATTTGGAAAGCTAATAAAAGATACCAAACTAGGAAGAGTACACCAATGAAGTTCAAGATGTTTCAACTCCATACGAGAGTACAGTTGGGTTGGCAACATAACTGGTTCACCATACCAGTTTCGAATTGTCAGCTCCTCGATTCCTTCCCGAGCCAAAAACAACAGCCAATCATGAATCTCTTCATATTTGAAGTAATCTTGTCCAAACAGCGGTTTGGGATCTACGGAGAAGACAAACCTTCTTACTGGACCTCTGAGCTGAAGTAGCAGTCTGGTAAGTTCCTTCCCATCAAAATTATTCGTCAAAAAATAAAAGAAATCCTCATCAACTTTAACGTCGGTGAGCAAAGTCCACTTAAACCTCCAGTTACTCGCTAAAGTATCGGTCCTCACCACATCTTTTAGTGGCAAACGATTCATAATATTAGTGATCACGTTATCTGGCATGTTGCTAATATAATCCATCATTTTAGGCCTAACATTACGTCCAAAAGACATGGTATTGCTGGAATTTGATTTGCTTTGGTGAGTTCTCGAAAATGAGAGTTTGGATTTCGTTTTGGATTTAATTTTTTTATAAGGGTTTGTGTAATTATGGTGTGTATAGGGGTTTGGTGGGTGGGTTTATTTTTCCCGCGGGAAATAATTAAATAGTTGTCAGAAAAATCAATGTTAATTAACGGTGGGTCTTGTCAAGTTGGGCAACTTGTAAAGTTGGGCAACTTGTAAAGTTGGGCAACTTGTCAACTTGTCGGCTGAAATTTCCAAAGGTGGAAAGTCTTCTCAATTGCCCATTATTAAGTTGCGTCACAAATTTGCTCAATTTTATAAAGTTGCACCATTAAAGTTGCACTTTTTTTAAGTTGCCCATCTTTAAAGTTGCCATTTTGTAAGTCTGACTACCAATATTACACCTGTCACTTGCCCCCATAAGTGGATTACCATCCACAATGGCAAAAGTCTTTCATGACCTTTTTTGCATTTAATAGCATTAAATGGGAACCATTCATCTACCTCTCAAGCCTATTTTTGTGCACGATCCGCTTAACTATCAAATGCTTTTTTTAGAAATCAAATAAGATAACTAGTCTCACGTGCAACAACAGTAATCTAGCTGCTATATAAAGCACTCCCAACTGAAGCAAAATGTGCGCGTTGAACGAGATTAACAATTCCATAACATAGTTAGATTCTTACAATCCTCCAACAAACTTAACCCAAGCCTACTAGTTACTTTTAATTGTCTCTCACCGTAGTAACCTTGTAATGTTGCCATCATGAATCATAAACTCGTTATTCTTTCAATGTCCAAGCGGCACGTGTTTATGTTTATCTTGTTAATTCATCAGTTGCTCAAGTTTAAAGCGCACCAACAAATGGTATCACAGCGGGTGGATCACTCTTATGATCTAGATCCGTTCTGAAATGACTGCTAATAACTTTAAGCCGTTCTTAAAGGGGTAGATAGATTGTGTTTGTCTGGTGGATCAAGAAAATAGAGGATGAAAATCCATGATTTCTCATCCTTGTTACTGCCCTGCCCGGAAGCACAAAGGACATTGTTGCCGGCTACTTAGGACTGATCTGGAATGGAAAAGCTACTTAAGACTGAATATAACTCAAGCAGTAGTCTCTATCTGTACTTCATCAACATCATTAGAATTAGGATATGATTGCCATAAGTGTATTAACATTTCAGTTTCCTTTAATTTTTATGTATTTACTAATGGGAAAATGATGGGCTTAATGGTAAAAATTTTAAAGTTTCCAAGAAAAGAAAGTAGGTACCTTTCCTACTTTCTTTATTTACTTATTTAGTTATTATTTATTTTTATTTTTTTCATTATTAAACCACATATTGTACGCCTTCCAAAAAAAAACCCACATATTGTTTGTGTAATCATGGTGGGTATAGGGGTTTGGTTTGCAGGTTTATCGGCAGAAAAGTCAATGTTTGATAGTGAATTGGTGAATACTTGGGTCTTGTCACGTTGGTCAGCTTGTTATAAAAGATGCTCCCTTGGTGTCCACTAGCTTACAACACAAATAAACTTGTATTAAAAATTTGGGCAACTTGTATTAAAAATTTGGGCAACTAGTTATACAATGGTAAAAGTGAACCCCCCAATAATAGTATGACCCCATTAGTTAGTTGCAACTCTTTTAAGTTGCCCCTTTGTTTAGTTGCCCCTTTGTTTAGTTATACAATGGTAAAAGTGAACCCCCCAGTAAAAGTGCACAATTGTTGGTTGCCCAAGTTCTAAGTTGCCCCTTTGTTTAGTTGCAACTCTTTTAAGTTGCCCATTATTTTATGTTTGATGAACTGCCATATTAAGTTGCCCAATTTTTATGTTGCCCATTTTGTATGTTGCCCATATTTTGCACTTTTTTTAGTTGCACATCTTTTTAGCTTGCGCGAATCCCATTTTTAGTTTCCCAAATTTTAAGTTGCCAATTCTTTTCACCCTGCCCAACAGCCATTATAAAGACCATTTGGTGATTGGTCTATTTTGGTAATTATCCCCCATTATAATTTAAGTTGTTGGTTGCCCATCTTCTAAGTTTCCGTTTTATTAGTTGCAAATCTTTTAAGTTGCCCATTTATTACAACAACAAACCAACCAAGAAACCGTCCGTAGTTAAACCACATATTGTTTGACCTTTCCGGTGACGGTCCAACATTTATTCCCTCGGGCCAATATTAACAAACCCGATCCCAAATCATCCCAAATTTCACAAACAACCAGTTGGTAATATTGAGTTTGTAAGTTTATTATTCACAAACCATGAGATACACCTAGTTGTTGCGTCAACTCATTGGCCATGGAAGGTCAATACTTGGTAAAAGGATATTCGAGACTTTTTGCGTACATCTTCGATTCACATCTATTAATTTTGGCACGCGCCTTTGTCCCTTTCCCGCCCAAAGTGTTGGGAACCTTTAATCTAACTCTCCAGCCTATTTATAACTATGCATTGTATACCAAAAACACACAGACAAACACATATATCCCTTTCAATTGAAAGAAAACATAAACAATGGCAACGAATAATGGCAACTTTCAAAATGATGCTGAAGAGTACGAGTGGGTGTTAAACAACAATTTACTATTTGACGCAGTGTTTGATGCTTTCGGGTATGAACCGATTGCAGAATATGGGTCGTATAGGCAGGTAGATGCGTGGATGAGGGGTCAAATTTTGAACTGGCTGCATGCGCAAGACTTTTACTGGGATGAGGTTTGGGGACTGAATGATTATGGGGAGGAGGAAGAAGACGAAGAGGAAGATGAAGATGAAGAGGAGGAGGAAGGTGAAGAGGATGTGGTGGCTCAAAGTGAGTTACTGGTGCAGCAAAATGTGGTGGTGCCTCAAAACAAGGGGGAGCAACAAGGTGGGTTTCACGACCCTTATAATCTAGAAAAGAGGATTACCGATCTTGAAATTGTGTTTAAACGACTCAAGGAAAGCAAGAATATGATGGAAAGCAGGGAAGAGAGCTCCGGTTCTAACAAGTTGGGGTGAAATGCATTGAAGCAGTTTAGTATGACGTTGTTTTCATGTTTCTAGTATGTTTAGTACCTTTTACAAAAATATCAATGAATTATTTGATTTTACCGAAGTCAACAAACCAAAATTTGTGTAAGGGTAAGTGGTGCAAAAAATATCACCAACTATTAGTGTGGTTTTAACCAAAAATTGCATAAGGGTAAGTGGTGCAAAAATAATGTTACAAACAATTAGTTAGGCAACCCTGAGTATGTACTAGCGCCATTTATTATTTTGTACTTTCAGTACAATATATTCTTCTGAACGACTGACAACACCATATATACTACTGTAACACCATTTGTTGGGCAACCAGGTTATGTGATTACTATGATTGTATTAACATTTCAGTTGCCTCTGTTTTTTACGTATTTATTTGTTTATTTAGTTTTTGTTTAATTTTATATTTTTTTAATTCCGTTTAAAACAACAAAACCAACCAACAATACGTGGTTTAAGTATCGACGTTTTATTGGTTTGTTTTTTTGTTGTACAATTCATGGGAAAAAAAATCAAAATTTAAAGGACAGCTTAGAGAAATGGGCAACGTAAAATGGGCACCAGGATAAATTGGGCAACCAAAAATGGGCAAAGAAGAGTGATCCTGCTGGTAGCTCTTCCATTGCTACAGGTAGTGAAACCCTTGCACCTGCTGGCGACATTTCTCTTCCTGCTGGCAAAATTAGGCAATTTTTAAAAAGGCATTTTATAGCGCAACCTACATGGCAAAATTAGGCAATGTTTTAAAATGGGCAACTTAAAATGGGCATCTAAAGTTGTCCATTTTCTAAAGTTTCCTAACTTTTTAAAAGTTGCCCAATTTAAGTTGCCCACTTTCTACGTTGCAAGTTGCCCATCTTTTAAGTTGCCATTTTGCAAGTGTGATTCACTAACTTACCCTGAGAAGTCATCATTACACTTGTCAGTTGCAGACAATAGTTTATTGCTTCGACACTGCCAAAAGTCTTTCTAGAGTTTTTGCATTTAATAGCATTCAATGGGAACCATCCATGTACCTCTCAAGTTTCCAGGCAATTTTTAGTGTATGTTCAATTTCACAATCAAATCAAAATTAAATAAATTAAAGTGGCTTTTCCAAAATAAATGTTAAAGGCAGGTGAGCGGAGTATCCACCTTTGAAAATTTCGGCCGATACTCCCAACAAGTTTAAACACAAATTTGGCAAAAATAGGCAATGTTTTAAAAAGGCATTTTATAGCGCAACCTACATGGCAAAAAAAAGTTGTCAATTTTCTAAAGTTTCACAAGTTTTTTAAAGTTGTCCAGTTTCTAAGTTGCCCATTTTTTAAGTTGCCCATCTTTTAAGTTTGCTCATCTTTTAAATTGCCATTTTATTTGATATTCTCTCTCCTCTATATATAACACACGTATCTCACCTTGTTCATTTTCCTCTTCGTCTTTAATTCTTGTTACATTACAAATCCTTTTTCTTTCCCTTAATAATCTATAACGTTAATTTTCCCTTACTTCAGATCTATCACGTATACATACAATAAAAATATTAAAAAAATATATTTTTCTAAAAATTATTTGAAAAAAAATTAATTTCGAAATAAAAAAAATAATTCAGGAAAAAATTTCTAAAAAAATAAAAATTATTTGAAAAAAAATATAATTTCAAAATAAAAAAAATTTAATTTCGAAATAAAAAAGTTTTTGTTAAAAAAAATTTAATTTCAAAATAATGGCGAAAGTTTCATAATTTTTCGAGGTCGTTTGGTACGAAAAATAATAAAAACAAAAACAAAGACAAATATATTGATTTCGAGAAAGTATTGCATATTTATACTCGTTTTTGTTGAAAAAAAGTATTTCGTTAATAATGGCGCAAGTTTCATAGTTTTTAGAGCCCGTTTGGTACGAAAAATAATAAAAACAAAAACAAAGGCAAAAAAAAAAAAAAATTATATATATATATATATATATATATATATATATATATATATACAATAATAATAATAATAACACTAGTTTTGTTTAATGTGTTAACGTTAACGTGTTGTTGTTTAATGTGTTAATTAAATAGAAACACGTCAGACGAATACATTTTAGTTGTTTAATGTGTTAATATTAACGTGTACAAAAAAAATGAAAAAAAAATAGCATTTTTCTAAAAAAAATTCAAAAAAAAACTATTTTTCTAAATAAAATTATTTCGGAAAAATAAATGGAAAACAAAATTTCTTTTTCTAATAAAAATAACAGTTGTTTTTTTAGTAGTTTAATATGTTAACGTTAACGTGTTATTGGTTAATATGTTAATTAAATAGAAACACGTCAGACGAATACATTTTAGGTGTTTAATTTGTTAACATGGGCAACTAAAGTTGTCCATTTTCTAAAGTTTCATAAGTTTTTTAAAGTTGCCCATTTTCTAAGTTGGCCATTTTCTAAGTTGCCCATCTTGCAAGTGTGATTGACTAACTTACCCTGAGAAGTCATCATTACACCTGTCAGTTGCAGACACTGCCAAAACTCTTTCTAGAGTTTTAGCATTTAATAACATTAAATGGGAACCATCCATGTACCTCTCAAGTTTCCAGGCAATTTTTAGTGTATGTTCAATTTGACAATCAAATAAAAATTAAAAAAATTAAAGTGGCTTTCCAAAATAAAATGTTAAAGGCAGTTGAGCGGACTATCCACCTTTGGAAAGTTCAGCCGATATACTCCCAACAAGTTTAAACACAAATTTGTGTACCTTCCAAGACGTTGAAAAGTCAAGAGTCAAGACAATATACTTTATGTCTAATCCAACATGCTAGGTAGGCATCCAGCTACAAGTTTAGGCACGTGACCAGACCACGTGACTGTTCACACGTGACACAACAGTGGTTCATCCTCTATAAAAGGTTATTACAACGAAATAAGGCGCAACCAACCCCACAAAAAAACGATAAAGACATCTAACACATAGAATAATACAGAGTGTCACAGCGATCGAACTCACAACCACCGTTTGAGACAAGTTGAAGATGTTATCGTTTTTTTACAACTGGTTGCTGAATAACAGTATAAAGCATCGTCAAGAGGGTCATCTGACGGCCCACACATGTTCTTAAATGACTACTAATAGCAGTTAGTCGTTCTTAAATGACGACTAATAACCATAAACCATAACGCTCTACAAAACCCAATCATCTAAACACCCTTCCATAACATTCTTGAGCGTCCTTTCGAACAATATGGTGCATTTCGAACCGTTTTTGTGCAGAAGGGCGTCTCTGCAAGCATTCCCAAAACCACGGAAGGGAGATATAGAATGGGAAGAGCACTTTTGCTTGGAGATACAGGAGGCAATTTTCTTGCATACAGTGCCATACTTGCACCTGATTATCAAAAGACTCCTTACAACATGAAGGACATAGTAACGGTGGGAAGAAGTTAAAAGACCAAGGCGGTATATTGACAAAAGTAACCATACGAAGTGGTATATAGACAAAAGTAATGCTGACTTCAGTCCGGTTATTCAAATGGCACAATATTTTGTAACGTAATTACGTATTTTCTAAAAGATTGTTGTGCACTTTATTTTTAATTTGGTAGATTTGTAATTGTTTTATGTTTTTTTCATTTTTTTTATGTTACTGTGGTAGGGTTTTCTACTTGGTAAAAGATTGTTGTGCGTATTTGATGACCTATTATCTAAAAGATTGTTGCGTATTTATTTTTAAAAATACAACGTTTTTCCATTTTAAAAACCTTACAATATATGGGTTTGCAAAGTAGAAACAATAAATAAAGTTGATGACACATATATATTGGAGTCTAATTGATTATGATTAAACCTACTGGTTGAATTGCCATTTAAAAAAATACAGTAGATGTATTTGTGTGAACTGTAGAGCAACCTACATGGCAAAATTGGGCAACGTTTAATAAAATTGGGCAATGTAAAAAAGATGGGCAACTTTAAATTGATGCATCGTTGTGGCTAGACAACATTTCAGTATTTTAGTCGTCAGGCGTTCAGAAGAATATATAGGAGTCTCATTAATTATGCTTAAAGTATCAAGTGGCATTAAAAAAAATTTTAAAATAAAGTGGATTTCCATTGTGTGAACAGTAGCGCAAGGGCTGCATTGGAAAGTGATCTACCTTTTGGAAGTTGATTCATTAGATTTACTTAACAACGTACCAAAATAACAATAGAGCAACAATAGTTATGCCATAACTATTTTGGGCAACTTAAATAGACCTTTTGAGTACCAAACAACTGTGTTCATTAAACCCAATTGAACTCCAATGTCGTCTTGCTTTAAGCAGTTTTTGCTAAAACTTTTGGAATAAAACAATTTTTATAAATCTTTATACAGTATTTGGTAATAACTAATAAGGTAATAGCAAACAACAAAATACGAAGTTGGTTGTCATAGACTATTCAACCCATACATGCATAAACTACAAGACTAAAAGAAAACAACCAACGCTGTGCGGGAAGCTCGGTGGAGTTTCAACAGGTTCTTAGCCAACTCCCAATTCATCCTCACATTTTCGGCCTCATCATAACTCAAATCAAACAGCTTGATATAAACCATCTTCAGCAAGGGGGAACACGCAAGTATGAGCTTTATTATTGTGAATTCATTCTCTGATCTAGGAAAAGATCGAAACACCACACTCTTGAAGCTTACATGTTAACGAACGCCTTCCATTGATGACGGTAAAAATGTTCCAAAGGCGAATGACACTAGACTTCGAAGCCACACTGAAAACATGTCAAACGACGATGCTGGATCAATAACTTCATACCTTCTCAAACCGGAGGTAAACCTGTTCACATAAATGTATGAAATAAGTGTTAACGTTTTAACATGTGTAAATGTACTAGACAATATTTGTGAGTGTCAGTATATAATACAAATGCAATTGTGTTTAATATTGTGTCAATTCGATAACAGTTTGTTAGGAAATATTAGAATAATGTTTATTTTCGTTGCTGCTGTTAGTGTAGTTTGATTCCTGCTGGCAGTGTTGGTTTCTGCCGGTCATGGTTCCTGCTGGTAGCATTGTTTAGTTTTTGCTGGCAATGTTTGTTACTTCTGGTCATGGCGTATTTTTTGTATGTTTGTTATTTTAGGAAGAGAAACATACGATATTGTGTTTTGCATCCAATTCCAAAGAAAATAGTTAATACAAGATCCATAGAGGATCAAAGTCTTTTAGTCATTGTCTTCTTCAACTCTTGTGTTTAGTTTCCGCATAAGCACAAGTTTATTATACAGAGATTCTCATAGTAGTTGGCTTGTGTTTAAATAAGCTATGTAAAAGTTCTTTTGGCTCAAATATCTATCAAGAGGCACGATCCTACACAGTTTCTATACATATTGTTTTACATTCATATCTAATATAATTAACAAAGATCTATCAAGGCCTCATCTGGGATCAACACCAAATCACAAAGTTTTTTCTTGAATTAAACTATCTTATTCCTCATAGCTTGACACTGATTATAGATTCTTTGTACATAACTCATAGACGGGTGTTTCTTTTATACTAACAAGAACTCCTTAACCTTACCCGTCATACAAGAAAACGTGTGAAGAGATATACATCAATCTCTTCTATAAATAAATATAACAAACTTTCTAAACATACGATTACTACGATTACTAGATAATAGTAAATTGTATTTTGGGTTACAGATTTATAAATCAACTCTACTACCTTCCAAATACCATTAAACATTGTTTATTAACTCCTTGTGCTTCCAGAAGTATTGAAGCATCCGCTCACGGTATGCTACCGCTGTTTGAAGCGGGTCATCTACTTCCAGTGGTTGGTTGCGGCACAATCTATATAAAATAATACATACCCATACACCGCAATCGCCATATACGTCTGCTTGTTTCGGGACTGCAGGACACTGGTATGTTATTTTATATTCCTCGGGTGATATGCCCTTGCTCGCCAATATACCATGCTCAACCAGATACATGGTAAGTTGTTTTGGCAAAATTCTTTTCAAAGTTCTCCACCACCGTGCACCATTGCCATGTACCAACCCAAGAGTGTCATAAAATGAAACAACACCACTACGTAGGTGAAGCTCAGCGAGACACCAGTGTTTATCAGGTTCATTGACGGGGAAATAAACCTAATATAGACAAAGAAATGTACATATTAATATGGATACACTTAAAATTATATTTAAAAAGGATTGTGGCAAACTAACCTTTTCAACATCTCGCCAAGCCACAGGGTAGCTTGTTCCATCTGAATAATGACTGTACATCTGACCAGCCAAGATATGTCGGGCGAACAGAGAACCTGCCAAGGTCCAATCAGCATTGCTTGGTCTAAGTGACCACATAAGGTCAAACCATATATCCAAGTGCTGTGTACACAAAACAAAAATTATAAAACTTATAGTGGTTACTCAATCAAAAGTATATACAAATGTATTTGACCAGATAGTGATGATGGTTCCTTACATAGTCATACAGCCAACCGCCTTTACAATCTTCAAGACATGCCAACGCTAGCCAAAATTTCATATCAGAAACAATGTTACGACCGCCCCATGGAAACTTATAGCTTTTGGTTTTTTTTTGCTTTAAATAAACACGAAGCGAATCAGGCAGAGACACCTTGTCCTTTTTCAATTTGGGATGTCGACTCAGATCCTAAAATAAACAAATAAATGATTAACAATAAACGAATCATAATATTGTTAATTTAAGATTAACAAATCAGACTACCTCAACAAAAGGATCTGGGTTGGCCGAATAGAACTCAGTAATTGACCGAGTTCTTGGGTTTCCAGATACGTCCTGAAAAGACACATACCATATATTAGCATAGGCCAGCCAGATAGTGATTTCAGTATCAATGTTTTACGGTGCTTTACATCTAAAATGACTATAGGCTCAATCAACTTCTTTCTGCAAGTAGCTGCTCTGGTCAGTCGTGCGGATTGGACGTTCTCTGAATTCAGAGATTCAAAAAACTTATCGTGCTTTGATTTAAAGGCTTTAGCCACTAGAGCAACTTTATGCGCATTTTTTTTCTTTTGGATTTTCTTCTTTTTACGTTCAGAAAAAACAGAGTGCAAGCAAGGTTTGTCATTGGGACCGACCACATTTGCAAACCCTTGGTTGGTGAGTGTTTGTTGAAATGCTGTTGTTTGGTCTTCCTGCATTGCATAGGTGGTAATTAACACCGACCACAAGACATAGAAAGGAACAATTATTAACCTTTTTAAATTTAAAGTAAACCAAGTACCTCAACATATGTCTGCAATGGGGTTGTTTGTTCTTTATGCACGAAAATAGCATTTGCATTCTCAACACCCTTACCATTTTCATTATCAAACGGTACTTCTTCTAACGAAACACTAGTCACATCCGCTCCGTCGTTTATATAACTCATGACATCATCATACACCACCGGATGATACTGGTACAATAAAGATGTATAAATAAATAGGCAAACAAGGAAGGCTGTATTTTGCAAAAGTATTTTTTTCAAGATAACATACATCACCGTAGACGAAGGATGTTGTTTGATTTATGTCCTTCTCATGGGATGCCACAACTTGATTCGCAGGTTGATGATGATCAAGAGTAGGGAAGTCAGGAGTAACCCCTAATTCACATGCTTTTACAAGAACGTCCATCCCACCCACCTGAGATTCGTTGTAGCCTTGCTGCCCAACATCCATGTCAATTTCCATGTGATGGGCTGCAACACTGGTCGTAACACCAGTATCAGCCTCACAAGCTAATGGCGTGGCCTGTAGTTGACAAAATAATACAACATTTAATGAATTAAATGTACGATTAAAGGGTAAACATTAACGGGGAAATGAGATACTTATAAACGTATGCCAAAAAAACACAAAGTAAAAGTAAACCTTTAAACAAACAGGATTGTCAACTTCCATTGGATGCGCATGATCGACATCATCATCAGCATGATCATCATCAACATCTCGGCGCGTAACACCATTATCAACACCATCTTCACAACGTGATGACGGGGTCTGTAGTTGACAAAATGAGATAAGTGTAATACTTAACGAGGAATTGATCTTCGTATAATGTTAGGAGAATAAAACATATAAGGTGAATACAAACCATGTAAATATCAGGGTTGACATCAGACTTGACTGGAAAATCTGGATCATCAGTGTTTTCGTTAATAACTGTCTCTAACTCTGAAAATTTTGTTTTCACCTTCTGAAGCAGCTCGCGAATGTCTTGTTTAGGGACAGACGCTACGTGCTTCGCCATCAACGAAATATCAGTTTGCAAATCAAATATCTTGCCCAAAATAGGATTTGTTCCAAAATTCTTTTCATCTTGGCCTTCGCCTGATTGGACACCTTTTGCGTTTTCAACATTATTTTTATCTAAAGTTTCTAAACTTGGTGCTTCATGTTCATCGTCTGCGCTACCAGCTTGTTGGTGATCCTCTGATCTACGAAGTTGGCTGTCATCGTCTGCGCTATCAGGTTGGCGGTCATCCTCTGCGCTAGCAGGTTGGTGATCATCGTCTGCGCTATCCGGTTGTTGGTCTTCCTCTGCACTTGACAGGTCTGAATCAGACAAACCCTTTATAAAGGGGATGCTGGCAATACACCACGGTTGTCTCAATTCGCGTTTGGTGGCATAAAGTGCCTTAATAGGAACTGACTCCTAAAAAAACAAATAGCAAATAACTTTGTATGTGAACAAATTTAAATAAGGGTCCAACAAATTAGCCTTCAAAGATAGTGCGGTGCTTACCAGTCCAAATAGTGTTTTACGGTCTGATCTTCGCAACTTTTGACATTTAGACCAAGCAAGACCTCGTGGAATGACGTTCGTGTCTTTCGCCCACCAGTTGCCGCTTTTAGGAAATGTCTCCAAAATCCATATCTGAAATATGTGGTTGTTTAAAATGTATATAATGTGGAAAAGAAAAATGTTCAAACTGCAGGTTATTACCGTGTTGAAAACTATATATTCAATATATATCTAATACAAAAAACCTAGTAATGGATAGAAAACAGATACAAACATTTTGTACACCGGATACATATATATAACAATAGTATTGAACTTTAGTACAGAGTAGAAAGTATGGCATACCTTGAAAGCCCAAGGAAAACCGTATAGATTGTATGTCGCATTGTAATATGGGTTTTTTTCCAACTTCTCCAAATGAACTGGTCTGTGTCTCTCAACAACATTCACAGTCCTTTGATAAAATTTATGCCACATGTATTCACCCCAGGGAAAAACGTTCCAAGCATCAAAGTCCTCCACCAAAGACAGTATATGATTAGGGATACAATTCCTTTCTTCAATACCCATAAACACCAACATAGCAACTATCAAAAGACACAACCTAATAGCATCCTCATCCGAAAGAGCTAAGAACCTATTTGGATCTTTAACTAGTTTCAAACAATCACTGCCATATACAGATTTTATACCATCTGTCTTTTTTTCTGGAAATACGCGGTCAAGAAATGCATTTGTTTTCTTTTTTTACAAACTTTCCCAAATCGAAACCCTGTTATTAAACAAAATTCCTTACGCCCGAACTCTAACAAATCATCCCCAATTTTGAACTGCAATGGTGGGGAATCGGACGATATGTTAGAAACTTTTACCTGATGTTGTAAAACAAAATGCATCAAAGGGCAGTCATTATCGAAAAACCGAATATCCAACCACGGACCAAAGACTGTGTTTCTAAACAACCTTTCCCGCTTTTTATCCTGCGACAAAATTTCTTTGACTTCTCCAAGCAACTTCACTGTAGATCGAACAACGATTTTACAACGGTACAACGGAATCGGCATATCGAATTACAGGGTGTTAAGGAATTATGATTTGTTACTTGTGTGATGCTTTGTCTATGGAAAAGAAGCTGTTTGTGTATTGATGTGTTTTCTGTAATGAATTGTAATCGAATTATCGAATTACGGGCTACTATATTTTAAAAAAAACTACCTAATTTTAATGCACGTAAAATGACCAAAATATCCTTTTGTTCATGTATTGGTTGCCCAAACTTAAAAAGTTGCCCAAAATACAATACATCCCGTATACATCGTAGCAACAGTTGTTGAGGTACTCTGGTCGGTGACGTGGCGTCCTGTGGTCCGTCGGATCAGTTGCCCTGGGCTAAGGGGGGAATTTTCTGTGAGCGGGCCGGATACTCTTAGCAGTTGGGCAATCGGGCTATTTTAGTAATTATCCCAATGAAAAATATTAATGTTTGATATTTTTAGTTGCATGGGATATTGATAGATTGACAGTTTTCAGGCCATACCAAAGGAAGAAACTCAACCCCTCATGAATTTGTAGTTGCGTGAAAGCTCTAAGGTTTGTAGCTCAAGAAAGAAGTTCTGAGTATTTCGATTCTGCACTTCCGAGAAAGAACGGAACTACATCTTTCATCAATTGTATGTAGGCCTTTTAGTGATCAATCTCTTAACCAGATATCGTACTTGGTTTATTTGATGCAAATTAATTATCCATTTTCTTGGAGTACTAAAAGTAGATCATTGCTGTTAACATTGAACAACGACAGTCAAGGTTACGATATCCGTCATCCTTTAAATCCTTACATATACTCTTTTCATCTATGTATATTGCACCTTTGTTTTAATTGCATTTGGTATAGACTTGGTCACTGTCGGATAATTGCATTTTGAACACAATGCTCCCGCGGCAATGCGCAGGTTACCCCACTCGTTATATATATATATATATACTAAAAGGGGAAGCTCCACTGTAGCCGCTACAGTGGACGAAACATTATCCGGTTGCAAAATAGTCCCTAAGGTGTAAATGTCGTTGCAAGCTAGGTTCTTCGAGGACTAACGATGCAACACGCCAAAAATTTTAAAGACTTTTTCAGCAAAAAAACATATTATTTCCCGAATTAATTTTCAAAAATAATCCTTGGGTTAATAGTTGTCATGTGCAATTTAGTCTCTAAGGTGTAAATGTTTTTGCATGCTCGGTCCTTCGGGGACTAACGATGCAACACGCCGAGAATTTTAAGGAATTTTTCCGTAAAAAACAAATTATTTCCAGAATTAGTTTTCAAAAATAGTCCTTTGGTTTATCGATCTTTTTCAAATTTAGTCCTTAATAACTAACTTTCAAACAACACTTAACACCGCATTCCCGCAGCAACGCGCGAGTCCTCCCACTCGTTTAATACTAAAAAAAGTACTCCGTAAATCAAATTTTATACTCTACAATTTTTAAAATGATCACAGACAAATTATATGGGTGACAAATTAAGTATGTGTTATATAAACAATCTATCATAAATGTCATATCAATGTACAACACTTGATTATTAGGCCAATACAAATAGAGGTCATTTCTATCGTGAACAATTTGGAGTATACTCGACCGTAATAACTTTAAAAATAATCTTCATGTATGCATTTGCTTATTGGTTTCTCCTCAGGATGTTAACAAAAGAAAAATTGTAACAAAATTATCGATAAGTTAGACAAAATCAATGTAACTAGTACCTTATCAACGAGATACAAACAATAATATTTAGGAAAACAAGACTAAAATTTAACCAAAAATTGATAGTGACATGAGGAACATTTATGAACTCAAAGAAAATTATGCAAATTCAATCAGGTCCATACACGTGTACGATATAGATCAGTCCATCGCTCTATAAATAGCACCCAAATGATCACACAATAAAATCACCAAGCTTTAAAGAATCAATCTAAACAACTTTCAAATTTCCAAAATCAACATCAAAACCTTAGAAAACATGTCTTGCTCAAGTGGAAAGTGCTCATGCGGCTCAAGCTGCAACTGCAACTCGTAATTTCTTTTCTCTTTACCAATTTCCATTTGTATTGTTTGTCAAAATTCTCGAGTTTCTTATTCGTACTATTATTTTTGACAGATGCAACGTTGAGAAATCGACCGCCACCATGATGATCATCGACGGTGTTGCACCTAAGATGACGTATGTGCTTCTACTGCTTTGATTCGTAGATGATCGATCAGCATATATATAACTTTTTAGCTAGCATGAATTACTATACTTATCAATAAGAACACGTATGTCTATCAATTATAAATTGATAGCTAGTGACAGAAAGATCATCAAATTTCTTTATTTTGAATCGTATTTGATTATTCATGAATTTAAAAACTATTTTTTTGCCATAACCATGACCTAACTTACAAATTGTGAAACCATATTACTTAGCAATTCATTCGTAGTTAAATGACTATGGAAAAGAATTATTCTTTTTCTTATAAAAATACGCTTCACAAATAAAAGGGTAAAAAATATGTATGGTCTAATTAACATATATGGCTTTGTGTAAATATGCAGATTCGCCGAGGGGTCAGAGACCTTCGTTGCTGAGAGTGGCAACGGGTGCAAGTGTGGATCAAGCTGCAACTGTGATCCTTGCAACTGCTAAGCATGATATGGAACTATAACCGGAACAACCTCTTGTGTGTTTTTATGTACTGTATTAAATAAAACAAAACCTATCTGTTATTTGTATTTGTAATGGGTTTCTGGGTTTCTATTGCTTCTTTCAGTTTATGTAAAATTTCTAACGCTTTTTAAATCGACTCGTTTGAGTCTTTATAAGAAGCTTAGATGTATACTCGTCATAAATGAATGAAGTTGTTTCTTGTCTACCTGACTTTAGCTTAAAAGCCTTTCAATTCATGTACGTACTTACTAAAGAGTGTGATTCAGTTACATAAATTCTAAAGTTGAATGAATAAAAAAAACTAAACTTTTCTAAACCTTTACTTAACTATAAGTCAAAATGATAACTAAACAAGCTTGTTAACATTGAAACATGAACAACGTACGTACAAGATTTCATTAGTGTATGTATGATTTCTTTCTTTGTCGAACTTTCTGAAAGAAAGTATAATGATTCATTATAAGAAGAAAAAAAGAAAAAAAACCATTTCTAGTATTTCGTGGATTAACAACATAAACTATTCTAATAGCATCATATGCAATGGCTTAGAGCCGGCGCCAAGCAGACATGGCACAACGTCAAAACGCCACCACCTCACCTAAACCCCCCGTGCCAAACGAATCGTGAAGCCACTTGCTTGAGCTAAATCATGTTTTTTTTTTTTTTTTTTTTTTTTTTTTTTTTTTTTAATAGTTTTTTATTGAGATTGTGTTTGTGTATTAATAATTTAATATTGTGTGTTGTTTGACTGACAAAACGATGCAAGCAATATACAACCCCCAACATCATTTTTTATCTCTCTTTTTACATCTCTCTAAAAAACACACACCAGTCACATCCACCACCTACCCGCCACCACCGAACCCTACCACCACCAGACTTCGCCACCACCGACCCACCACCACTGAAAACTTCACCACCGTGACACGCCTAATCCAAACCGTCGCCGGTTTTGAGTTTTTCTTTCTAAATCTTTGTATTTTATTATTTTTTAGTTTTTTTAAAGATCTATGGTTTATTTTATAGATCTATGTATTTGACTAAAGTTTTTTTTTAAGATCTACCACCGTTGCCGAATATGCCGCCGCCGCCGGAGTGCGTCTCTGCCGCCAGAGTACGCCACCACTGTCCGAGTTTGCCCAGCCGTCGACTGTTTTTATCAAGTGTTGAGGTTTTTCTTTAAGTTTTATAATAAATCGACATACATTGAACAAACTTTGAAGGTTTTTTTTTCTATAGATCTATATATTGGTTTTGTAGATCTACATTGCTATAACATTTGAATTTCTCGCCGGATCCAAATTTTCAATTAACCGGGATAACACCACCACCAAATCAACGTATTCGGTTTCGTGCACCCGCTTCGAATATCCAACACGACTACCACAACCGAATCAAAATTAAAACCCTTTACGTTAATCGTCCATATGTCCCACCGTATCGTCCTAATATGGATTTTCACCAATCACCAAGTGGGTCGTCATATCATCCTAACATGGATTTCTCGTAGTCTTCCCAACCGAATCAAGCGTTTTCACCGCTTCATGGTGTTAATCTTGATATGGATTTGGAGGATTTTATGCAAGACTATCCGACTCAACAATACTAGACTCAAAACGAAGAGTCGAAAGAAATCAAAGACTTTGGAAACCACCTCGGAGTCAACAAAAGGTCATTTGAATTTTCAAAACGTGGATGATTCTGATGAGGAAGAGACTCGAGAATCACGACCACAAGGTCGTGACGCAGCCAGGAAGAAATCCTCCTCCTCCTCTCGTGATCCACCAGCATCATTTGTTAGTTTGTTAGCCCAGAGCTTATTCAAGTTCAAGCCCTCAAAACCGGGAAAAAAGAAGGATATGGAAGAGGCATACATAAAGTTGAGGGAAAAAGAGATGGAGATGCAAGAGGCAAGGGCAAGGCGAGCCGAGGAGTTGAAAAGAGAGAAAATTGAGCTCCAACGACAGCAAATGGAATTCATGGCCCAATCAAAACGGGAGCAAGACTTGATTTTCTACAATACATAAATCAACCCAAATTTTCCGCCACGACAACAGCAAGAACTTTTGAATATTAAGGCAGCAATCAAGGCACGCTACAAGTTAGATTATTAGTTTAAGTTTTTAATTAGTATTGTAATGTTTAAGTTTTATTTGTTTAAGTTTTTAATTAATATTGTAATGTTTTATTATTAATTAAGTTTAAATTTGTTGTTTAAAATATTTGAATTTAAAAAAAATAATAATAATAATAACTTGGTCGCCACTGTAGCAACTTTGTCGTCGTCAGGTCGTCGTAGAGAGAAAACTGATGTGGCATGATCGTTGCAGGTCACTACTGCTAGTAGCCTAATGAACTATTGAAGAGATTAAGAAATTGGGTTAATATACAAAGATGTTACTAAAGTTTACCCAAATATTTACCTAAGTTACTAAAGTTTCAAATGTTACAAAGAGGTTACCCATGTATACGAGTTTGTCAAATATGTTACTGAACTTTGTAAACGTTGATGTTTGTTAGATTTTAAATACAAAACGGTCCTTGTCGTTAGTCGAGCGTCACGGAATTAGTCCCTAGACCACTATTTCGGTTAGTTTGACCGTTTTTCTTACGTTTTCGTTAGTTTTTTATTCGAAATTATTTTTTTTTCGAAAAAATTTTTTTTTTGTTTTTTTTTTCGAAATATTTTTTTTCGAAATTATTTTTTTTTCGAAATTAAATTTTTTTTCGAAATTTTTTTTTTAGAAAAAATATTTTTTTCGAAATTAATTTTTTAGAAAAAATAATTTTTTTCGAAATTTATTTTTTTCGAAATTAATTTTTTTAGAAAAAATAATTTTTTTTCGAAATTTTTTTTTCGAAATTAATTTTTTTTTTCGAATTTTTTTTTTGAAATTAATTTTTTTTAGAAATTAATTTAAAAAAAAAATTTCGAAAAAAAATTAATTTCGAAAAAAATATTTTTTTTTATAAAAAAATTAATTTCGAAAAAAATATTAATTTCGAAAAAAAAAATATTTTTTCTAAAAAAAAATATTTTTTATAAATAAATTAATTTCGAAAAAAATATTAATTTCGAAAAAAAAATTATTTTTTCTAAAAAAATTAATTTCGAAAAAGGACTAATTCCGTGACGAAAAACGGTCAAACTAACCGAAATAGTGGTCTAGGGACTAATTCCGTGACGCCCGACTAACGACAAGGACTGTTTTGTATTTAAAATCTAACAAATGTCAACGTTTACAAAGTTCAGTAACATATTTGACAAACCTGTATACATGGGTAACCTCTTTGTAACATTTGAAACTTTAGTAACTTAGGTGAACATTTGGGTAAACTTTAGTAACATCTTTGTATATTAACCCTTAAGAAATTTAAATAAAAACGTGTAGATTTTTGTAGAATAGGTTTGTGGCTAGAGCCTAGAACAATTCTACATTTGCCCAAACATGTTGCATATCTCTATGTCCTCAGTTATAAATTGGTTTATTAATTGTTCATTCATCAATATGGGACAAATAAACCATTTATTTGTCATCTTTTTTCCTTAGACATTCTCGTCTTGCAAGTACTTGGTTGGAAACATCAGTATGCAGTCAAAATTCGGTAACCAGTTAATTGAGATTGGCCCGGTTGAGACCGAATAAGTTGGTTTAGCTCTCGATCCAGTCAAGTTTGGTTCAAATCCATAAATCTATGGAAAAAATTCATTTAGCCAACAAGATAATACCTTAAAGTATCAAATCGCTCCAACTCGGAACCAAACCGTTTAAAAGCATAAACAAAACGATATTATAAGGCTCAATTGTCTTTCTCAATATCTCTTCCCATTTCGTTTTAGCTCGGTCTCAATTTGATCCGTTCTACTTCCATCTGATTCTTAACCATTCAACACCGTTAAATTTCATTACTCAAAACTAATTATGTGCATTCCTCTAAAAGGAACCAACAAATCAGCATTTGCTATATAATTTACACTCAAACACATCACACATGACTTACGATCGTTAACAAACTCCTCATATAATTAAACTAGGGGTGATGTTAGGGGTACTCCTATAGGTTAGTGCCCCCCCCCCCCCCCCCCCCCCCCCCCCCCCCCTCACATTTATTAAGTCTCTTAATAGGAAAAGATAGATTTTTGCCGTTTTCTGCTCTGTATTTTCTGTCTTTTACAACACTTCATATTTTATGTTTCGTACTTTCAATTCTGTAGTTTCATAACAAAACCAAAATTATAAAAATAAAATTAAGACAAAAATACACCGTTGGTCCCTAAACTTTCTCAAAAGCATCTCAGGGGCCCCAAAGTTGAGAAAATCGTCTCCGTGCGTCCCTTTTTCATGTTTTTGATGCCGATTGCGTCCTTTGACCCGTAATCCGCTGGTCAACGCCGTTCCTTTCTGTTACATTTTGTTTTTAGCATTAGGGCATAATCGTCATTTCGCATTAACACTATGGCTGTGTTTGGTAACCCAGATTATTGGGAGATTATGAGGGCTACAGCTTTTTTTTTCACAAAATAATCTATTGTCCAAAAAGTAGTATCGTTTGGCTGCAAAGATTAAGAAAGATTATAGGAAAAATAATCTCTAAAATTAAAAGTTCATCCAACCAGCTTTTTAGAAGTGGCTAGAGATTATTTTTTATATAATTACCATTTTAACCTTCAAAAAACCCACATTTATTATTTGTATGTCCAGTTACGTCATTTTACACTTTTAATCTACAATTACAGCTAGTTTGCCAAACACTACTACAAAAAAAAAAGCTACATTATTAATCTTTTTCAGCACCAGCATTAGCACCAGCACCAGCACCAGCATCAGCACCAGCACCAGCACCAGCACCAGCACCAGCAACAGCACCAGCACCAGCAATTTTGCCAAACACACCCTATATCAAGTCTGTATTATTTACACATGTCTTATGCCTCTTCCCACCCTATAAACACCTAGACTGCCTCTTTTATTCGTCCCAAAACTTTCTTTACAAGAATTATCACAATTCACAAACCCTCATTGCATGTCACAAAACCAGTTCCATATTATTTAGAATTCGAAAACATGGATTTTACTTTATGGAAAGTAAGAAGAGATCCAGGTTATCCGGTTGATGATATCGTTCTGTACAACTCTGCTAAGAAAAAAAAGGTACGTTTTGTTGTTATAATCGTTGGAATATCTAATAGGGGTATATTTTAATTTGCTATTAAGGTTTGATAATGTGCTTTTGTCTATTGATATGTTTGAGGTGGTAGATCTAATATGTTTAACATGAAGGTTCATCACAATAGTGTTTTTAAATACTAGTCTGGTAGAATATACGATGGAGGTATGGAAACTTTATTTGATTTGGTTGATGTTGATAGTGTGTCAGTTGAAGAGTTGGATGTTCTTATGTATGAATTGGGTTACGAGCTAGGTCAAAAAAATTGCTATTACTTTGTTAAGCCTGGTAGTAATTTAGATGATGGTTTGTATAGCTTAAGTGAGGCCGCGAATTTAGAAATATTGAAAGATCTTGTTGATGACCATAAGATAATAGAAGTTTATGTTGAAAATGGTAAGACAAGATTGGATGTTGATGAAATGTCACCAAAGTCAATTAGGACAGTTATTGTTGAAGTGGATGCATCAAAGAAGAATGCAGAACTTGTTGTTGTTCTGTATTGCTTGCAAAAATTGTTCCTAGAAAACATTGTTAAAAAGCCTATGGTAGAGGCTTTAAATCAAGTCACACAACCACCATTGGAAGTCAATACTTTGGTACAATCTAGTGAGTTGCTAGAAATTGAACCCTTGATGACCATAGATACACCTGTTAAGCATATGCAAAAAGATAGTCCTGCTAGTGTTGACCATAGCAAAAAAGATAGTCCTGTTAGTCTTGACCATAGCCAAAAATATAGTCCGGTTAATGTTGACCATACCCAAAAAGGTAGTACTGTTAGCGTTGACCATAGCCAAAAAGATAGTCTGGTTAGTGTTGACCACAGCCAAAAAGGTAGTCCTGTAGAGGTATGTGAAACTGAACAAGAGTTTGGTTATCAAGACGAGGAAATAGATACACCTGTTGAGCGTATGCAAAAAGGTAAATCTGTAGAGTTCTATGAGACTGGTGAAGAGTTAGGTGATGACAATGTGAGTGAAACAGATAGTTCTGAGAGTGATGTCGATGTTATTGAGAACATTCAAGATGGAAACATAGTTGTTGATGACCAGAATACTTTTGAGGAGCCTGATGTCGATGTTGCTTTGTTCAAATTGATTGAGACTACAGAGTTACCCACTATAGGTAGCTCTAGCCAGATACCAGATGATTTTTTTAAGAAAAATGAGATAGAAGAACTCTTAGATGATAATGAGTTTGCAAGTGGTCCTGAGAATGAGGATGAGTATGTAATTAGGAAGAAAAAGATGAAGGCATACAAGAAACAAAAGTTAACTGAGGCACAACAAGTAGACGAAGAAGTATTTTTTTTCTGTGGTCAAACTTTTGTAACTGCAAAAGAAGTGAAAGATAAGATCAACCTGCATTCAATACAAACTAGGAGAAAATTGTAACTCATTAAGAATGACAAACAAAGAATTAGGGCTAGGTGTGTCGGAACAATACCAGTATGTGGTACAAGTGGATGTATTTGACTGGGAACAGCCCCAAAGAGGAAAACTGGTTCGTTAACTAGAGGCTGCTGAAGGGATGTATATTTGCGATCACAAAAGGAGGAACCAAAAGATTGCCCATGGTTGTTGTATGTAGCAAAAGATACATCTAAATATTTATGGAGTGTTAGAACTTTCAAGGATGAACACAAATGTTTGCAATCAAGAGAGATCAAAGCTTGTGACTACAAGTTTCTCTCAAAGCAAATATTTGAACAAGTTCAAGTCAATCCATATATTCCAATCAAGGCTGTTCAAGATCAACTCACTAAACAGTTTGAAGTCCAAGTGTCTATGCAAAAGGCATTAAGGGCAAAAAAACAAGGCAGAAATTGAGATTAGGGGTGATCATAAGCAGCAATCTACCATTTTGAGGGACTATGTTGAAGAGTTCCAGAAAACAAATCCTAATACAACAGTTAGGATAAGTGTGCAAACTACAACAAATCCATCAAATCCAACGAGAGTTTTCAAGAGAATGTACGTTTGCTTAGGTGCTTTGAAGGAAGGATATAAAGCTTGTCAAAGAGAGTTGTTGGGATTAGATGGTGCTTTTATGAGGGGTCCTTTTCCTGGTCAGCTTCTTACAGCTGTTGGTATTGATAGCAACAATGGAATATACCCTTTAGCCTATGCTGTTGTAGAAACTGAAAACAAAGATTCATGGATTTGGTTTCTTGATTGTCTAGCAGATGATCTTGACTTGCAACCAAATTCAAACTACACTTTTATCAGCGACAGAAAAAAGGTGATGTTAATGTATAGTTGATTACATTCACTTATATAGTTCATAAATGATACTTTTATTAGTAATGAATTGATGTTCCTTTGTGCAGGGTATCATTCCAGCTTTAGCAACAGTATTCCCTAGTGCGGAACACAGATTCTGTTTGAGGCACATCCATGAGAATATGAAATTGCAATGGAATTCTAGAGCCTACAAGGAACATTTATGGAGATGTGTAGCAACAACAACCGTTCAACAATTTGAGGCAGCAATGCTTGCATTCAAGAGTTTTAGCGAACCTGCCCATGCTTGGTTAAGTAAGATACCACCAGCCCATTGGTCAAGGTCGCATTTTTCAGGTACTAACCAAATCTGTGTCTAAGTGTACAACTTTTGTTGTTCAACATTGTTTTCTGTATTACTAAAACATGTTCTATACATATGTAGGGAGAGCTCATTCTGATGTGTTACTTAATAACATGTGTGAAGTGTTTAATGGGAAACTAGTGGGAAGCAGGCACCAACCCATCATCACTGCTTTAGAATACATTAGAGAATATTGTATGCAGAGAATAGTGAATGTTGTGCATACAATTGACAAGTGTGCCACACCATTAACACCAAAGGCAACACACATGTTAGACTTCATTAAGAAAGAGGCTTATAAATACACCATTTTACGGACTGAAGGAGATAAGTATCAAGTTAGTGGATGGGGAGATAAGTGTTTTGTGAATGTTGAAGCTAGGGCTTGTACTTGTAGAAGATGAGAGCTTACATGTATGTCATGTAAACATGTTGTTGCTACCAACTGGTATATGAGGTTCAATGGAATGGAAGTAGGATCTGTAGAATCATGGATGCATCCATGTTACTTGCTTGAGACTTGGGAGGAAACTTACAAACACCACGTCCAACCCATAAAAGGTTATCAACATTGAAAAAAGTCAAATGTGCCTACAACCATTCTTCCACCTAAACATCATAAACCATTGGGTAGGCCACGAAAGAAAAGAACTAGGAATTTTACAAAAAATGATGATAATGATAGAGATAGTAAGTTGTCACAGTCTAGTAGGAGTGTAGTTTGTGGTATTTGTGGCAATGCTGGACACAACAAGAAAACATGTCTTGGGCAAGGAGGTGTAACAGGAAGTCAAGGCAGTACCCATCAGTCATAAAAAACAGCTTCATCCCAGCCAAAAGTGCCATCAAAGAAGAAGACAAAGGTTAAAGGTAAAAACTTTGAAGCAACTGAACAAGCTCAATGTCAAACTGATGCTCAATCTCAAAGTCATGTGTATGAAACCTGTGGTCAGTCTGAAAGTCAATCTGAAGTAAGTGTGGTCCAACCTAAATCTGGAAGTCAAGTTGATGCTGCTTCTGGTGTAGCTCCAAAAAAATTGTGGACGAGGAAGAAGATTATAGCAGCAAAGATGGCTTCACCACAAAAAAATGTTGGTTAAGTATTTCAAAGATAATGGTTTTCATCGAATATGTAATTCCTAGACAATATTTTCTATCTTTTAACAATGTGCGTTTCTGAACTATGTAGACTACAAAATTTTATGCATATGGAAATATATCCAATTTGCATTATGTAAGAAATCATCTTATGTTAGTCTATGTGATTAATTGAGGTTTAAATGTATCCATTTGGCACTTTATCCAGTTTCTACCTATTGTTGCAAGTTCATACAGATACTTATAAGTGTTGACTTTAACAAAGTCAATTACTTTCATTATACAAGAAAATTGACTATTGGATAGTCAATTTACCAGCTTGCGTTCTTACTTGGATAATGTTTCTGTATTTTGACAAAGAGCAAAGAAGAATCAACAATGGATGAACAACACCAGAGCAAGTTTACGTTCATACTTGAAAGTGGTGTCTGTTCATCCATCGTTGATACTTCTTCCATCTTTGATACTTGGATCTGTCTTCCTTGAATATGTATTTATGAGTTGGATAATTGTTATGACCCAATATAATCACTTCACACACATATAAGAGAGTAGTATTCTTAGAGAGAGAAAGAGGTAGAGAGAAGTGGAGAGAACTTAATGATATTGCATTGAATGAATGAACTCCTACACCCTCCTAACAAGCTTAGGAGGGGTTTATATACTTCTTACACTAGGCCTCGATGGGCCTTCTCTTGGACCCTTAATGGGCCGAGCCTTTTGGCTTTACATTTACTACTTGGACTAGCACTATTACTTCCTATTACACGACTATATATAACTAACTATTACAATACTTGTTGACTCAATAATGATCGTCACTTTTAATCCTAACAATCTCCCCCTAAGGGCGATCATTGAGATCTCTCTTTGATTACATAAATGATCAACACTTCTAATGCTAACCATCTCCCCCTAAGGGGTGATCATCGAGATCTCTCTTTTGTGACCTTGATCTTTGATCTTTGAAGCTTGTTATCTTGAACTTTGAGTCTTGTTGTGTAATAGTTTTGCTAGTTCCTTTGTTCCAATCATGCTTTGTGATCTTTAGTATAATCTCTTGTCTTTATCTTGCCTTAGATTAAAATCTTCAAGTGTCTTGTCTTTGCGTCTTCTCCAACATGCTCATACTTCTTGTAAAGCTTTGATCTTCATACTAATGTATTCCTCATTGCTTTTTGAACTTGATCTTTTACATCTTGATTCTTGACTTTGAAGTGAAATTTTGTCTTGAGCATTCTGACTTGATCTTTGATGAGGATATTAGTATGAGCATGGGGAGTTGAAGATTGTTGATGAATAATATGATGGTAAAAGGCTTTTCCTCCAAAGGACTATCATCAGTACCTACATAATTAGTGTTAGTTGAAAATACCAATCGATCACGGTGGACTTTTCTTAGAGATTAGACCACTACGATTGTTATACTGATGAATGTCTTGATTCCATTCATCTTGGTCTGGCACATCAGTCGTCTGAATCTCGTTAGGGACAGCTATCATTACATTGGATAAATCCAAGTAACGACCCACGTCTTCAGGATTCAATTCATGAAAGGAATCTCCTTGGCGGGATTTCTAACACTTACTGGTTTGGATGTCGAGAGTATTAACAGCATAGTGTGAAAACACATCTCTAATCCTTACAAAGGCTGTTCCTGAATTGGATACCCTCAAGAAGCTTACGAAGATATACCGAAGTATACCAACAATTCAGGTGTGCCGCTGAAGTATACCGAAGTACCACTCCACGACTATAGATCATTTGAAACATAGTAACAACCATCATGATGTATATGGCAAGATCCGAAGATCTCATAAAAGACTCTTATACAACTTGTGTTCTTTTTGGCGAACTCAAGTGTATTATATTGGAAAGTGTATCCTAAGAGATCTTTTGATGAATCTCATGGATCTAGACTCGATTAAGTGCATTTTGGTTTTAGTAGTCGGTGGCATGGAGCAAAGTGCCACCTATTTCAATATCAACACATCTCGAAGTGAGAGGTCGATATATTATGCAAGGTTCTCCGTGAGAAATGAAACAAGAATCTACTGAGAGAAACTTGAGTGGCCAGGAGGGGTTGTACAGCGCGTCACTGGGTCCATGACGTCTTGTCTTCAATACCAGATGTATTGACTCGGTTTCTGTTCCTAAGTTTATTGGAGAGCTATTTTTTTTCACCGTTTTCACAAACTTTTCTTTTTAATTCTTCAACCCCTTATTTCTCCTTTCATCACATTTCTCATTTTTTTCAATCATACCTAAGGGCTACTAATTCTAATCTATTGGAATTGTCCTTGGGTAGATCCCTCCAGCTCTGGCGGATCATTGGACATAAACCTAACCTTTATCACCTTATTACTCTATGATTATCCTAGGTTTGTTCATTGATCATTTGCCATAAAACTTTTTGTAAAAATCTCTCAAAGTGTTTATGATTATAAAACACATTTTTGTTAACACTTTGAGGGTTTCACATTTTTTGAAATACTCCCCCTTCACATGTGCTTATATGATTTTTAGATAACTTACACATGTTGGGTAGAGTTCTCACTTTTGAATTGATCGATTTTCAGTGAACAATACCGATTCGAGACACGTTTACATCACTAGTTAGACTAGCTTGAAATTATTACCCGTCCTGGTCAAGTTCAAAGAAAGTCTCTCGAGATGGTACACTCTACATAGACAAGTCCTATTCGAGACACGCTTTGTGGAAAACTAGAAGGCGGGGTTGAATAGTTTTTACCGTTTCTTTTGTTTAATTTGTTAGTTCAAAGGAAACAATCACAAATTAAGTTATCATACAATATAAACTAAAGATAAAGAGATGAAAGATCAAACCACATAACACAAGTGTTTATAGTGGTTCGGTTTGCAAGAGATCCTTATCCTTGCCCTACTCCACTTCCTCGAGTTGCTTACTCGAGAGATATCTTTCACTAAGAAACAAACTCCCTTCAAGGTGGAGAAAACCTTTACACGTCGCTTATTTCCTTTTCCGGTACTAAGCTAAACACCGAGTTCTTTCACAAGGTAGAACCAACCTGACGTCGCCTATTTACTTTACCGACACTAAGCTAGATGTCGAGTTCTTTACTCGGGTACAACCACTCCCTACTCTCTTTGTGCTTTGAGGACTAAAGCACTAACCACACTTACTGATCTAATTGATACAAATGATAAGAAACACTTAAAGTGTTTACACATAACCTATACTACAACTTCACAACAGTCTGCTTGTTTGAAGCTTGTTAATCTTGATCTTCTTTGCTACAAAAGAAACATCAATGATATTTATAACTACTATGGTTAGTAACTAAAGTGAATGTATGTGTTTTTCTTTTCTAAGTGGATGCCAAGATCAAATGCCAAGCCTGCTATTTATAGGCAAGCAAGGAAAGGCTCCTACGGATCCGGCGGATCCCTCAGAAGGGATCCGTCCTTGTATGGACTTGGATCCGTGGGATGGTGACAGCTATGGATTAGTTGTCTCTTACCATATCTTAGTTGTATCTTACCATATCATCCAAGATCTTCAAATGTCAACTATGTTGCTTGCATATCTAACCAAGATATCACACAATCTTACCAAGATTGTATTTGTGATGTATACCATGATATCACTTAGTAACTTTTAAATTAAAGTTTCCATTAAAGGAAATACACATGTATATAATGTTAGTGATCATGTTGATGTGTTTTGAAAAAGACTTTAACTAGTATTTATAATTTGCTTAAGGAATATACTTTGTGTTTGTCATGAACAAAACATAAGCAAAGATCGTAAAATATAAATAACGTTTTTAGTACGATATTTGTATTAACAATCTCCCCCTTTTTGTTGATGACAAAACATAAATTATATTTTTAAGCAAATAAGTAAATATAGTTTAAGTCCCTTTTAAAAATATAGATTAAGTTTTTAGTTATTCAAATTTCGATTACTATTATGAAATAGCTTAGTATGAACTAATTATGCAAACTTAATCCTTTTTCCTTTCTCCCCCTTTTTGTCGAAACAAAAAGAAGAGGTGCGTGGCGGAATGCGATTTTGAGAACTTTAATAGCTCCCCCTTGTTTTATACTCCCCTTAAATGGAGTAATCAAGGAAATGATGCATGAATCTACAAAACAGACGGTTAGTATATGACATGCTTATGAAATGCTCCCCCTCGATGTATACTCCTCACTACTCGAGTACCAACGTATACTAAGAAGGGTATGGTATGCTGCAAATGAAGTGTTAGTAATAAATGACTTTAATGAAGAAGTAGAATGCTTTGTGAAGTGTTCTTCCAAACAAGCCTTTCAATATGTTTGACTTTAAAAAGTCAAAGTAAGTGTCTGATCATTCTATGTACCTAAAGCGATCATATGCAAGATATAATATATGCACTATAGGAATGTTAGTTCACAAATATAATATGCAATATGTTGATCACTCATAACATCACATTCATATATATTGAAAATTTTGTGACAAAAGCCATAATTCTGAAATGATGTTATAAGTATAAAAAGGCATTCTAGAAAAAAAATCCTAAAACAAATGCCTATGATGAAGTGAAGTTAAGTTAGTGACGCAAGTGTTGGTGTTAGTTAGTGATAACTTAATTGATAACTAAAGGTTGATGCAAGTAGGTTTTTCGCTAATCCATGAGGTTGATGATTAGTGAAAGGGATGATGGAAGGTGGTGGTTTTAAAGAATGCAATGAATTCAGAAACTCTAATGTATAGCAAATGCTACAAAGGTATTGAATATGGTTAAGGTTATGATATTATCATCTACTAAAGATGATGATTCGTACCAACTCGAGAAAATGATTACTTAGGAATTGTAAATTTCATATGCAATAATTAGAAATACTAGATACCTATATGTAGATGAAAATGACATCATATGCTGAGAGAGTTGGTTGGAATAACGTGTTGAGAATGAAGGTTCTGTTTGTACTTACAGTAACGTGCTTGATATGAATCAAGAATGAAGATCATGAGATCCTATGATTGTGTTCTAGATACTTAAGATGTTTTAGATAATGAAGTTGTGAGATGAGAATTCTAGACTCGTTGGTTACGAGAAGGTTGTTTGGTTTCTAAATGGTTAAAAACTGAACTTGGTACCTACGGATTTGGCGGATCCAAAATTTTGGTTCCGTCTTTATTGTCTTTTGGTTCCGTGTGATTGATTTGGTCAATTTTTGTTGATTTGATCTAATGAAGGTTCAAGCTAAGGTTTACTTACAATTATTGAGTTGGTTTTAGTAATTCGAATCAAGGTTTAAGGAGACTTAAAACATCTCTTTAAAGAGGTTTGTTAAACACATGATTGTGTTTTCATGAGGTTTTGGTGCAGAACTACAATGTTGAACTAGTAAGGTGTTATGATGAGAGTATTGGCTAATCATAAAGGATGTTTATCTTGTATGCCCAAATTACTTTTTGTGTCAAAACAAGATATCATATTTTAGAGCATAATTATATATTGAAAATTTGTTTGTGACGAAAGTCTCAAACATACAATTACACATGAAGGTTCCTAGAGACGATAAAATCTTAAAAGCAATTATTGCGATGATACTACAAACTTCTATTTTGCTTGTTTTGATGATGACATGATGGAGGCAAGCCATTTAGTTTCTAAGTTACTAATGTCGTAGATGTTAGAAACAATATTGTTGTCATCTTGAGTGTTAGTTTTATCGATCCACATAGATTCATCCAAGTGTTGAAGAGTGGTAATTATGTCATGTGATGGGTCTATTATTAAGCTTGAAGATGGGGATGAGATTCTTTCTTTAGGTGGTGATGATTGCGGTGAGGAGTCAATTATTGTGGAAACACTTGGTGAAGTGACAATTGACGTGGCAATTGTTGTGTTGATAATTGAGGTGATATGGTATTGAGGTTCATGAATCTTTGGATGGAGAGAATGGACTATCATGGGTTCTAAGTTTTCAAGACTTATTTGTGGAGAAGTGGTTGATGTAAGTTGAAGATCTTCTAATTCTTCAGGATGTGGTTGTGGAGATGTTGATGGTGTCCTAAAGAGTTCCATAGGTTTAAGTTTTGGTGAGGATGGTGATAATGCAGACTTCTCAGTTTGATGTGGAGCGGGAGCGAGTGGTGGTGTGGTTGCTACAGGAGTAATGGTAGGAGGTGATGTTGTTGTATTGAATGAGTTTGTAGTGGATGAATTTGAAGAAGAGTGTATGTTGACTATGGAAGTCATAATAGGGGTTGTTGTGGTGTTTGTGGATCTAACAGGAGAGATTACATTGCGAAGCGGGTTTGCATACCAATAAGGTCTGACACTAATTCTAGCGGTTCGTCTGTATGGTCTAGACATGTAAACTTTCTGGAGGAGATATGTGAGTACTGTGGAAGTTTAGTGTGCTATGATCATCTCTAAGGTTCTAATTTATACTTCCTAGTTGTATGAGAATTGGTGTTTGAATTAAATGAGTGTGAATATCTATGACTTGAAACAAGATAAAGTTGTTTGTCCTATTGATAAAGTCAAACCATAGAAATGGAGTTGACATAAGAGTGTGCAGAAAAATGACTCAAAAGGGTTAACTGTGATAGGAGTAAGTGCAGTCTATGTTTCATGGGATAAGTCAAATTATGCAGGGAAGTAATCTCTGAATCTCATAATGATTTCTAATGGTTTGAAACAGAGATAGGTCATATCAAGGAAGTCAATCCATTGAGCTTGGGTTGAGTGATGTGTTGTGAATTTATAGTAAATTCAAGAAGATAGTGGAAAATCTGATGATTTGATATTTCCACGGATTTGACGGATCCCTAAAAAGGGTTCCTTATGTGTATTGGTTTGGTAACTCATACGTAAAGTTCAAAAATTTTCAATTTTGATGGGAAATTTAGTTCCTAAGTTTTGAGGAATTCCTATATGATTCTAAGATGAATTATGATCAGTGAATGAATCCTAAATGATACTAAACACTAAGATTTAAGAATCGGGATGAGTCGAAAAAGTTTTAGAATTTTACTGGGAAACCTGCGGATCCAAGTTGGATAAAAGGCGGAACCATTTTCTGGGATCCGCCAAATCCGCAGGTTGGCGGATGGCGGATCCAACGATAAGCCTTGGCGGAACCCTATTTTGGGATCCGCGGGATCCGTAGGCCTAAAACTAAGAAAGTAAACAGAACATATGTCATATTTCGCGTTTTTCGACGAAAACCCGAAAATTCATCTAGACCTTACTTAACATCTAATATGTATAGCAAAACAACTAAATATGATAATATTAACACATGATTGCACATAGTTTAATCCATACTTAGAAACTTACCGTTTTAGGTGTTATGCCAAACATAGGTTTAGACTTGGTAAATAGATAACCCCGAGTGTTATCAGTCTGCAACAATCAGTTAGTTCACATACACAAAATAAAACTCAACCAAGTATGAAAATAGACCTAATCATTAAACTTCATCATAAAAGATGTTTGAGCCAAACAGTGGCATAAGTTTTGGAAAATTGATAACCATGTGCATTATCATCAGTTAAAGTTGAGCTAGAACACATAAGCATAAAATACTAAAGACAAGTCTTAACAAACATAGAAATATGATCATATAGGATCTAAAGAACAACTGTTCCAGACGTTCATTTATTCTCGCTTTTCATTCAATATTTTGAGTATCTTCTTTTGACCCTTTCGGAGTTTCATCATCCATCGTCCTGCACATTTTAGAACTCCCTTTGTTTGTCGGCTTTCTGCAGATTCATTGTTGAGAGATGGAAGTTGACTTAAGTAATCTAATAGAGGAAGTTTTGAGTTAGGTAATCCATCTTCGTCACTAGCTGATGATGATGATGAAGATGAAGATGAGAGACAAGCTCGTTTCCCTTTTCCTACTTTCACTCTATGGTCACTAAGAGGGACAAAGGTGTGTTTGATTTCGGGGTAATCTGGGACAAAGCCAACAGAATTTGGAGGGATAGGAATGGAAGCTTTGAACAAACGAGTGAGTAGCATTCCATATGGTAATGTGGTTTTCCCTAGGACACGTATATCAACCATTCTTTTGGCGATATAGTAAGCAAGATTGAATTTTTGATGAGTTGAAATACAATAGAGCATATAGCATAGTCCAGCATTCACGTGATCTTTGTTTCCAATAGTACTAATGACATTAGCTCTTAGAATTTCTTCGAGTCTTTTGAACTCAGGTTTGAGTTCATTGAGTTCCATAGCAAATGGATCTCGATTGACATCTTTTCCCTGAAGTTTCTTAATTGGATTGGTTCTAGTGTTAAAAAGATGATCTCGGATAATTTCTTTAGGAGTTAGAGGAGTGTCGTAAGGATGTTCCCTTCCTAGATGTGAATTTAGAATGGTTAAGGACCATTTGTCAGAATAGAAGCATGTTCCTTCACTTGGGATGTGTAACACTTCCCCAAAGTGGTCCAAAGGAAAATTGTAGGAATTTTGGTTTACATTGAAGTTGATGCTAAATGATCCATTGTCATCAGAAATAAGTTTTACTGAGGCATAAAATTCAAGAATGAATCGAGGAATGATAGGTTCATCTATGTCGAGAAGTGAATCAAATTGAATGGTGGCCATTTGTTCACGAATGTTTGTTTCTTCTAAAAATGAAGAGTCTATGGTTCTACCCTCATGAACATACCGACTTTCTAAAGATTTGAAAAGTTGGACTTGCGCTTCTGTGAGTCCTTTTGTTTGATGATGTTTGGGTAGGTACTTCTTTGTTTTCTTGTGATCGTAATTTGTGGCAGGAGGCATGATTTTCCTATTCATAAACAATTTTATAATTTTAGTTACACTAATCTAAGATACATGAAATGTGGACAAGTATGGAGGTGTGGTTATGATGTTTGAAAATGCATGTTTTGTGATAAAATACTTTATACCCCAAACATTCTTGTTTGACGTTTTCTTCGATTTTGTATTAGCAATGTTTGAAATTCTTTTTACCTAGTTAAGGGTTTCTACAAGAAAATTGTTTTAGAAGATATGAACAGAGGTTTGTTTCATTGAATTTGTTAAAGAGTTTAACAAAATGGAATTCCTATTCAACTTTTGATAAAACAAACATCTGTAGTGTAAGAATAATAATAAACCCTAATTGAAATGAATTAGTGAACTTACAGTGAGTGATTAAGCACGAATATGAGATGAAGGGCTTAGTTTTTGATTTAGGGATGGTGAGAGTCGACTATGAGTTGATATTGAGTGTTTTAATTAGGTGTGTAGTGCAGTAAGGAGTGTTTGGTAATTCATAGACGGATTTGACATTTCACGGATTCGGCGGATCCTTAAAAAGGGTTCCGCCCTTGTAATCAATTGGATCCGCAGGATCAGAACAATGTTGTGGTATTTTTGTTTTTTTTTGGTTAAATTAAGATTTGGACGAATGTTTTGATTATTTCTAAATATTAGTATGTTTTATAAGGAACGGAGATTTCTTACTTGAGATGTTTGTAAGAAGATTTAGTGCTATAATCCTTTGAGAGATTTTCTTAATACAGCATATTGTATTCACTGTTCAAAACAGTCGAGCAAAGTAATTGTTAAGATGAATGATTGCAAGGTTGACGAAACAGGAGAGGATTGGTAATAGAAACTAAAGACATAAACTAAGGATATTTTCTCCACTCTTCTCCTTAACTTGTTTAAGGAATGTTCGTTTCTTAGTGATTTGTGGTACAATGTCTTACATTGGCACACATCATGTTTAGAGATCTATCGATTTCATTATTAATGATCTAAGAATGATAGTTATACACAAGGTTTGGTGTTCTACTAATGTATTGCTACTTTTAAGGTTATCCAAAGAATTAACTATTTTGATCCTTAATGCAAAATGATTTTTATCCTAAATTTTCACGATTGAGTGAAAACAATTTTTTATTCCTAGTTGTTTGGTACTTGATGTTTTACTTATCATGCATGATTTTTGGTCATAGCATATCTTGATAAGGAGATGAGGCTTTACTAAGTTTTAGTTAAAGCTAGAGTGTATGAAAATATGTTTTTCCTATATGTTCAAATTTTAATTAGATACTTTTGATTTATGCTCTTATTTCTAGAGTTATCAATCTTACTCAGATTCTAGAGAAAAAACTAAATTATTTGAATCTCAATGTTTTCTAATGGATTGGATTATTACAAACAATATTGTTTAAACCTATGTATTATCATTATGAGTTATGAAGATATAAACCTTTATAATATGGTGAGATTATCCTAAAATTAATTTTCTTCCAAGTTCTTTTTAAGGTTATTAAGTTAGAACTTACTTAGGAACATTCATGGGTGTAATAATCACACATGTGTTGGTTAAATCTTGTCTTGGTCAGAGTTCTTGCAAGTTCTAAGAACTTATCCATTTATGGGTATTTCCTAAGATATAACACAAGAATATGAGACAACATTTGTCTTGGGGTGTTATATCCGGTTATAACAAAGGTTTTAAAAACCTTTTCCTAGTAATTATCCTATCTTATACACATATAATTTTTATTATTTCATAGGTATTAATATTTAATTATACCTCAAAGAAATAGTTATGAAATCATAAATCATCTATGAGTAGAGTTATGAGAGTTCATACCTTTTTGATGATTAATACCAAAAGTGCTATTTATCCAGATGAGCACTTTAGTGATTAGAGAAGATACTTTTGTATTCATCAATGTATCTTGGGATTGAGTAAGATCATAAAGACCAAACCCTTTTAAGCATACCTAAAGAAAACTTGAGTGTTTGGTCCCCAATATTTCATGGGTCCTTTTTGGGTTAAACAACATATTACCATGGTTCACTAATATCTCCGAGATAGTCAAATGGTATTTGTTTATTAAGCTCATTTCCTATGTATGAACATGATTTTACTGTTGTCTTAACTACATCCCTGTCTTTGATCGTTTTTGAATTAGTTTTACTTGAATATTGATTTTTCAATTTTTCTACTGTACTCACGGATCCTTTGTTTATACTACGCGGATCCAAAGTTTTGGATCCGTGGGATCCGCGGCTTACCAACTCAGTTGGTGTGTTTTGATTTTCATTTATCGTTTCAAAATCACTTAAATGATTATTTTTCATAAAATCAGGCTTGAAGCTACCATGAGATGACTTAAGAATTCTCATAGTGTCATCTGCACAGTTCTTTGAAACTTGAGATTTTGTTTTATGTATTTGCTTAGTGTGAGTTTATGTGACACTAATTTAAGTTTTATTTCTTGACATGATGCACAACATTCAGTTTCCACTTTTTCTTTCAGCTTATGTATTTTATTCATCAAGTATTCCTCTTTGGTTTTCAAGATCTTATTTTCACTTATGACGTTTATAATGAACTTACTTAATCTATTGTGTTCTATATCTAATGTGTCGTAGTTATTAAATATATATGAAGAGTTAGAGGATACCTTTTCTGTTTTGTTAGCCGTACTATCCACTTTGTTGTCTTTTAACATATCTTCACTGTTGAAACTAGTGCTAGAAGCTATCAACTCCTTTCCGCCTTTAGGTAACTCCGAGTCTTTTTCCATTATTGCTAGATGAGTTTTGAGGTATCCTATGAGCTCGTCTAATGTCATCCTTGAATGATGCTTAGAATCTTCAATATTAGTTGCTTTAACTATCCATTATGGGTCAAGATCTTTCCTGTCAAAATACTTACTAGAAATGGATTTATCAAGAGCTTTAGGTGAAATATTGTGTCTAGCTAAAGTACTATCTAAGTCTTTTGACATTACAAAAAAAATGGTTTTTCCAAACTATAAAAACTGTTTTTGCGGACAGGTGATCTTTGCAAGGATTTCCCTTCTTTAAAGTTTTCAAAATTGATTTGATCGTTTCAAGTTTAAAATACAGTTTATTTTAAAAATCTTGAGTAACGTAGCTCTGATGCCAATTGTGGAAAACTAGAAGGGGGGGTTGAATAGTTTTTACCGTTTCTTTTGTTTAATTTGTTAGTTCAAAGGAAACAATCACAAATTAAGTTATCATACAATATAAACTAAAGATAAAGAGATGAAAGATCAAACCACATAACACAAGTGTTTATAGTGGTTCGGTTTGCAAGAGATCCTTATCCTTGCCCTACTCCACTTCCTCGAGTTGCTTACTCGAGAGATATCTTTCACTAAGAAACAAACTCCCTTCAAGGTGGAGAAAACCTTTACACGTCGCTTATTTCCTTTTCCGGTACTAAGCTAAACACCGAGTTCTTTCACAAGGTAGAACCAACCTGACGTCGCCTATTTACTTTACCGACACTAAGCTAGATGTCGAGTTCTTTACTCGGGTACAACCACTCCCTACTCTCTTTGTGCTTTGAGGACTAAAGCACTAACCACACTTACTGATCTAACTGATACAAATGATAAGAAACACTTAAAGTGTTTACACAGAACCTATACTACAACTTCACAACAGTCTGCTTGTTTGAAGCTTGTTAATCTTGATCTTCTTTGCTACAAAAGAAACATCAATGATATTTATAACTACTATGGTTAGTAACTAAAGTGAATGTATGTGTTTTTCTTTTCTAAGTGGATGCCAAGATCAAATGCCAAGCCTGCTATTTATAGGCAAGCAAGGAAAGGCTCCTACGGATCCGGCGGATCCCTCAGAAGGGATCCGTCCTTGTATGGACTTGGATCCGTGGGATGGTGACAGCTATGGATTAGTTGTCTCTTACCATATCTTAGTTGTATCTTACCATATCATCCAAGATCTTCAAATGTCAACTATGTTGCTTGCATATCTAACCAAGATATCACACAATCTTACCAAGATTGTATTTGTGATGTATACCATGATATCACTTAGTAACTTTTAAATTAAAGTTTCCATTAAAGAAAATACACATGTATATAATGTTAGTGATCATGTTGATGTGTTTTGAAAAAGACTTTAACTAGTATTTATAATTTGCTTAAGGAATATACTTTGTGTTTGTCATGAACAAAACATAAGCAAAGATCGTAAAATATAAATAACGTTTTTAGTACGATATTTGTATTAACACGCTTACATCACTGGTTAGACCAGCTTTAAATTATTACCCGTCCAGGACAAGTCTTTTCGATTACTGACATTTAAGCTTCGTCAATTCGTTGGTTATATCTGAGTCGAGCTCACATGAGATTCCATCATGATCACTTTTTCATCTCATTTCTCCCCCTAAAAAATAGCATATCCATGGTATTTTTGATACCGATTGATTAAAATCTTTGTTTTTGGATAGCTTATGGGGAGAAATGAATGTTTTTAATTCTGTATCAGTTTCTTTTGAGCATGACCTTTTTTGGAACATATTTTTATTACTCCCCCTCAAAAATTGAACATTTTTTATAGATATAAACTTTTAAGGATTTGAGGGAGTAATATCTTGAGCAAAATTTTGAAAAGTTTTGAAAACCTTTTGAAACATTTTGAATAGATTTTGCTCAAAATTAAGAAGTTTTTGATAAGTTTTTCTTGAAGACATCTTATTTGTTAGGATTGTCGCACTGAAACGTACAACAGGGTCCTTTCTTTACAGAGATCGGGTTATGCATTGTTATGTGTGCATAAGCCATTATGTTTTTTAGGATAAGTGCACGAAAAATATTTAAAACCTTAGTTTTGATTAAGCACTTTCCTTTCTTTGAAGCACGGGTCCTGAACTAATGTGTCCAGAAGCCATTATTTTGAAGAACGAGTCCTAAACTGAGTGTTTAGAAGTCATTATGAGATCAGATTAGACAACAACCTTTGGAACCCATTTAAGCACTGCGCCAACGGGTTTACCATATTTTAAAATCCATTTGTAAGTTGTGTCAATCCGATACAACGAAGTTGAATTCCAACGAGAGCTAAAAACCGGTGTTTCATTTTGAAATAAAGCTCGTGGAATCAACGGTGATCTAAAACTCTTTTTCTTTTGAAAATTGTTTGAGAAACCCGGTGTCTCTCTTGTAGTTTTAAAACTTGAAGAAGAAGTTTTCCGTCCATTGTTGAAACCCGGTGTTTCATTTCAAAATTTTGTTTTTGAGATGAATGGTAACCTTCCGGAATTTGGAATTTTAAAAGCAGAGCCATTCTTTTGTTGTAGCGGAAGCATTTCAGAGTTTGAATATTTCAAACGTTTTGAACGACTTTCCTTTGGTTTCCACACTTGCTTTACCGGTGTAAAATGAGAGTGTGGAGTTTGAAAACCTTGATTCGTTTCTTGTGAAAATTTTTGAGGAGTAATTGTTTCGGAAAAATTAAGTCTCTTGAAACTCTTCCTTCCTTTTTGCAAAGAATAGGTCGTAAATCGAGAAACTTTTTTCAAAAATGGTTTTGAAGATTCACCCGTGTAAACCTTCTCTGAAACACTTACTTTTGGTGTTGACTTGTTTGAAACATGAGATTTGCCTTTTGATCAATTAAGGGCATCAAACTTTGCTTTTAAGGCATTGTATGACGTTCTCAAATCATTGTATTCTTTTTGAATCGTAAGATGATCTTGTGATGCCAGTTTTTCGTGTAATGAAACATTTTGATGTTCAAGATGTGCAAAATATTTTTCATATTTGTCCGTTTCGATTGAAAAAATTGGTTTTGGCATCATCAAAATCTTTGGCTTGGTGTGCTAAGATCTTTTCCAAATCAACAACTTTCTTTTGAAGTACACAATTTTCTTTTTCAAAACGATGATTTGTTGCGATCTGAGAGTCAAATTTGTTTGAAATTTGATCTGAACTCTTGATCGTTTGATTGAATCAAACAAGTTTTTGTAAGTCAGTTTCAAATGCACATTTTCTTTTTGTAATGACGCCATAGCATGTTCCAATTCAATATTTTTTGTATCAAGTTCGTCAAAATCAAACTTGATTTTGGCATCATCACAATTTTCTTCAAAAATCTTTTCTTTTCCTTTAAGCACCGTTGTCAAAGAGTTTTCAGAAGACTTTTTCTTTTCCTACAGTTTGAGTTGGAAAGAAATACTTTGTGCTTCGAGTTTTGTTAAATCTTTCTCAAACTGAGCAGTTCTTTTTGACAATTCTTCTTTGACTTCAGCTGCTTCTGTTGAAAGCTCTGTGATTTTCTTTTTGAGACAAAGATTTTCAGATTTCAAAGAAGATGTTTGTTCAAAATTCACATTCTCATACTCATGGCTGACAGATACTGACTTGAATGACTCTATTTGGGTTGTGAAAAATTCTTTTTGAATTTCAAGTATTAAGTATTTTTCATCAAATTCGTCTTCAAGAGAATGGATGCACTTTAAATCTTCTCTCATTTTAGTGACAAGATACTTACCAAAGTGATCAAAACTTAAGTTGATATCTTTCACACGAGGTTCAATCTCATCTTTTAAAATCTTACGGACTTCTATTTTAAGGCGTGAATCCGATGAAAGAAGATTAGAGTAATCATTATTGATGTATTGTTGCTTACCACAAATGACTTTTAACGTTTGCTCAATGTGATGTTTAAGATTACAAAACTGTTTCCTTGCTTTATTTTGCCATAACTTAGCATCATAAGTGGCAAGTTGAGCTTCTTTGAGATATCTTTTCACATTTGTGTCTTTTCTTTTCAAAGGTCCTTTTGGTATATCTGTCAATTGTGTAAAACCATACACAAAGCCGTTGTACGAGAATGGGGTTTTTCTTTGTTTTACTTTTAAACGGTTTTCCTCTTCAGAATTTTCTTCATCTTCTGAACTAAGCAGAACATCAGTCGATAAACCTTTTCCCAGTTTTTTTGCATCATACAAACTAGGTGTCAACGTTTGCACTTTGTTTAAAAAACAAGGTTTTTCATTTTTCAAATCATGTTCCAAATTATTTTCCAAATGAGCAGTATTTTCAAAACCAAGTCCGGATTTTCCGTGATTAACGTCCTCATCTTTAGGAAGCATCATTTGAAAAGTTTGAACTGTTTGTCCTGATTTTCGAAGTTTTGCTTCAAGATCGTTTGCATGTTTCAAAAACTCTTGATCTTCATTCTCAAGTTTTCTTTTAACAATCTCAAAATTTGAAGTGGTTTTCTGAAGCTTTGAATTTTTATTTTTTAAATCAGAGATCTCTTTTGAAAGCGCTTCAACCTTTCTGTTGTTAAGTACCATTTGTTCATCCAGTTTTTGAATGGAACATTTTTCACGAAAAACTGCTTCTCTATAACCAACTTCAAGTTCTTCTTTTTGTTTTAAAAGTGGTTTGACAGACTCTCCGTTCATTTCATACTTTCGAGCTTAAGATTTAAGGTTTGAGATTTCAAATTCAAGTTCAGCTTTTCTTTTTGTTACATTTTCAAAACCTTTTTTCCATTTCCTTAAATCTCTCAAGCTCTTTGGTCAATAAGACATTCGCTTGCTTAGCTTCGCGATTTTCCGCTTTGCACTTATCAAGTTCATGTTTGAAATTATTTGTTAATACAAATATCGTCCTAAAAACGTTATTTATATTTTACGATCTTTGCTATATTTTGTTAATGACAATTATTAAGTTTATCTTTAGCAAAGCATAAATATAAGTTAAAGTCTTTTACATTTATAGTAATAAGCTTTTAAAACTCATCATATACATGCTACATGATCACTAGGATACATGTTACATACATATATACATTTACATTATTTACATTTTAATTCTTAAAATGTAAATATATACATGACATCATGGCATACATCATTTGGATAGCTTGTAAGATTTAGTAAAATATTTTGGAAAGATCTTCAAGCAATGAGTTGGATTGTGTAAAATCTTGGTAAGATATGGTAAGATCTAGCTGTCATGTCCCGGCGGACCCAAACAGCATAAAGGGCGGAACCCTGATTTTGGTTCCGCCAAATCCGTGCCTTGTCTAATCAGTTTGCCTATAAATAGCAAGCTGATCATTCAAGTTCACTCATCACTCACATAGCATAAATTGCATATACATTCTTTTTTATTTTACTAACCCATTCATTCATTTATTTCATTAGTAGAGATCTTTCTTTTGTAGCAAAGAGATCAAGCATCAAGGTTCAACACACTGTTGTAAACATGTTAGTATAGTCACTGTGTGATTTAGTAGTAGTTCACACATCATTGTTATACCAAACATTCAGTAGTGATCGGTTAGTGTTTTAGTCCTCAAAACACATAGAGTGTCGGGAGTGGTTGTACCCTTGTAAAGAACTCGGTATCTAGCTTAGTACCGGAAAAAGTGTAAGCGACGTTAGGTTGGTTCTACCTCGAACTAGAACTCGGTATTTAGCTTTGTACCGGAAAAAGAGTAAGCGACGTGTAAAGGTTTTCTCCGCCTAGAAGGGAGCTTGTTTCTTAGTGAAGAAAAACTCTCGAGTTAGAGGCTCGAGGAGTGGAGTAGGGCAAGGAAGAGAGTCCTTGTAGACCGAACCACTATAAACATCCGTTAAGTTCTCAAAGCGAATTAATTTTAAAAACGGTAAAAACTATTCAACCCCCCTTCTAGTTTTCCACAATTGGCATCAGAGCTACGTTACTCAAGATTTTCAAAATATATTGTATTTTAAAACTTGAAACGATCAATGGATTTTGAAAACTACAAAGAAGGGCAATCTATGCAAAGACCACCACTATTTGAAGCAAATAGTTTTATATATTGGAAAAATCGCTTTGAAACTTATGTGAAGTCAAAGGATATAGATCTATGGTACATCATTGTAGAAGGTGACCATAAACCTATAATTAAGGATATATCAAGCGGTCGGGATGAGGGTAGTTCTCTTACTCGTCACAGTGATGAGCAAAAGAAATTAATTGCCAAAAATAATGAAGTTAAAATGATGTTTTATAATGTTTTACCTAGGAAAGAATATGAAAGAGTATTTATGTGTAAAACCGCTAAAGATATTTGGCAATCCTTAATTATCACTCATCAAGGGAACTCACAAGTAAATGATAACAAAATTGATCTTCTTGTTCAACAATATGAACAATTTGCTATCCCTGAAGATGAGACCATTGATAGTGCTTTTGCTAGGTTTAATACTATTGTTACTTCTCTTAAAGCACTTGACGATTCTTTTTCTAGTAAGAACTTTGTCAGGAAATTTCTTAAAGCACTTCATCCGAAGTGGAGAGCAAAGGTGACGGCCATTAAAGAATCCAAGGATCTTTCAAGCATGCCACTTGACGAGCTTATAGGAAATCTCAAAGTTCATGAGATGGTCATGGAAAAAGATTCAGAGATAGTCAAAGGCAAAAAGGAAAAGTTCAAGTCTATTGCCTTAAAAGCTAGGGTAGAGTCAAGTGATGATGAAGAGTCTAGCTCAGGTAGCGAAGACGAAGAGTATGCCACGGCCGTGAGAGATTTCAAGAAGTTCTTCAGAAGACGAGGAAAGTTTTTTAAACAACCTCGAGAAGAAAAGAAACCCTTCTGGAAAGACCGTGATGATAAGAAAGGCAAAATAGATAGGAAGTGTTTTAGGTGCGGGGATACTAGTCACCTAATTGGAGAATGTCCGAAGCCACCCAAGAACAAGACTCAACGAGCCTTTGTTAGTGGTGCTTGGAGTGACAATGAAGATGATGAAGAAGAGCCAAAGAATGACGAAGTTTCTCTTATGGCTCATGACTCTAATGAGGTACAATCTGACTCATCTTACTCCTCTATTGATGATGACACCTTAGAAATAGAATATAACAAACTGTGTGAAATTACTCTAAAAATCATAAACAAAAATAAGTTCTTAAAAACCAAAAAGGAGTTTTTAGAAAACGAAGTTTATTGGTTAAAAGAGAAAGCTTTAAGATTAGAAAAGGGTAATGATGTTAAAGAAACATGTGTGTCTTGTCAGGAACTAAAACTTGAACTAGAAACACTTAAGTCCACACAGGAAGAACTTATCAAACAAAACTCTAAGTTTAAAAAGTTTGATAAAAATATTAGTTTAGCAGATGAGGTAATGCAAATTCAAAAACTACCTCATGATAAAACTGGATTAGGTTTTATGAAATCAGGAAACTTGAGTAGTTTTAAGAAACTAGCCGTTAAAGTACAAGAAACTGTTCCAACAAGTTCACACACCCACGGATCTGAAGGAACCAAAAATTTGGTTCAGCCAGAAGTGGCCAAAGGTTCCGCGGGAACTGTTGATGAACAGAAGGCTTGTATTTCGGATCGTACTGAATTTGTTAAAGTCACAAGAAAATCTAGCAATAGTACAACTGTTAACAAACAAAAACCAGTAGTTGCTATAGGATTAGGAAAAGTTAAAAATGAGTTTAGGTCTAAAACGGTTCAACAGAGACCTAGAACTTCTATTCCCAAACGCCCCTTTCCAAAGAGTAATTACAACTCACAACATCATTATCAAAATAGTTGGAATCCAAACTTACCTAGAAGTTATCAAGGTCCCAACTACATGCCATGGAACCCATATCCACCATTTCCATACATGAATCAAGATAATGCTATGTTTAACCCAAATGGACCCATGGGATATTGGGGACCAAACGCTTGAGTTTTTCTTTAACTTAGGTGTGCTTGAAAGTCGGGTTAGAACCAAACGAGTAGATTAAAGATAGTGGGTGTTCAAAACACATGACAGGAAACAAAATCCTTTTCTCAACCTACCAAGTGCACGACGGAGGTAATGTTACGTTTGGTAGCAAGCTTAAAAGTAAAATCATCGGAAAAGGTACAATCTCTCATGACTCTCTCACTATTGATGATGTTGCTCATGTAGATAACTTAGGTTTTAACTTGATTAGTATTAGTCAATTATGCCGTAAAAAGTATGACGTCCTTTTCTGTGAAAACGGAAGTAAAATACTTAAAAATAGCATAACCGTAGGAAAAGGTGTTTTGAAGAATAACGTTTACGTTATGAAATTAGACAAAACATCTAAAGACAAACTTTGTATCACCTCCTTAGACGACAACTCAACTCTGTGGCATAGACGCTTAGGCCACGCAAACATGAGACTCATCCAATCTCTATCATCTAAGGAACTCGTTAGGAACCTACCCAAGTTGAAATACGACAAACACTTTTGTGATGCTTACAAAATTGGGAAACAAGTTCATAATAGCCATAAGGCTAAAAACATGGTGTCTACATCTAGGTGTCTAGAATTGTTGCATATGGATTTGTTTGGTCCATCCGCTATACAAAGTTATGGAGGAAACTTCTATACTTTGGTAATAGTAGATGATTACTCTAGGTATACTTGGACTAAGTTTTTGAAAACTAAAAACGAAGCATTTGATAAATTTGAAATTCTAAGTAAGAAAATTCAAAATCAAATAGGAAATAGCATTGTGTCAATTAGAACCGACCACGGTCGTGAATTTGATAACGAAACCCAATTCGGAGCTTTTTGTGATGTTAACGGCATAACACATAACTTCTCGGCTCCTCGAACCCCCCAATCAAATGGTGTAGTAGAACGTAAGAATAGAACACTCCAAGAAATGAGTCGAACAATGCTAAACGAACAAAATATACCACAAAAGTTTTGGTGTAACGCCGTTGACACATCAACTTACATCTTAAATAGATTCCTAATTATGCCATTTTTGAAGAAAACACCATATGAGCTTTATAGAGGCAAAAAGCCTACTTTAGGATATTTTAGAGTTTTTGGAAGCAAGTGCTTCATTTTAAATACTAAGGATTACCTCACCAAGTTTGACCCAAAGTCTTATGAAGGTGTGTTCCTTGGATACTCACAAAATAGTAAAGCATACATTGTCTTAAACAAAGAAACCTCAAGAGTCGAGGAATTGTTGAACGTAACATTCGACGAAAGTCCACCTCCCTCTAAGACATCACCTTTGGTAGATGATGACTTAGTTGAAAGTCAAATGGTTGAAAACCAAGAAAATGTAGAAAATGACAAAGAAGATGAACCCGTAAGTAGATAAATAGTCAATATCAAAGAATCTAGAAGTCACCCATTAGACAAAGTCATAGGAGAAATTAATGAAAGAACATTAAGAACAAGAGTTCAAAATCAAAGTAATTTCTTTTGTTTTATTTCAACAATTGAGCCCAAAAATATAAATGAGGCTATAAAAAATGAATCTTGGGTTGTAGTAATGCAAGAAGAACTTAATCAATTTGTTAGAAATGACGTTTGGACATTAGTCCCTCAACCTAAGTGTCAAACCATAATTGAAACAAAATGGGTGTTTAGGAATAAAATGGATGAAAATGGCGTAGTGTCTAAAAACAAAGCTAGGTTAGTAGCTCAAGGCTACAATCAACAAGAAGGTATAGACTACGACGAAACATTTGCACCGGTAGCTAGGCTCGAGTCAATTAGAATAATACTTGCATATGCATGTGCACATGACTTTAAACTTTTTCAAATGGATGTCAAAAGTGCATTTCTAAATGGTTTTATTAATGAGGAAGTGTATGTTGCACAACCTCCCGGCTTTGCCGATTTTGAAAAACCAAATCATGTCTATAAACTTAAAAAGGATTTCTATAGACTTAAGCAAGCACCAAAAGCTTGGTATGATCGACTTAAGACTTTCCTAGTTGACCATAAGTATACTATGGGCCTAGTAGACAACACTCTTTTCACTAAGAAAAATGGATCACATATAATCATAGTTCAAATATATGTGGATGACATCATATTCGGATCAACTTGTCAAGAGTTATGTGATGATTTCTCAAAAATCATGCATGATGAGTTTGAAATGAGTATGATGGGGGAACTAAACTTTTTCTTAGGACTCCAAATTAAACAATTAGATGATGAGATATTCTTTAGCCAATCTAAGTACATCAAGGATATGCTTAACAAATTTGGTCTTGAAGACTCCAAACCCATGAAAACACCTGTGTCCTCCGAAACCAGACTCACAAAGGATGAAGTAGGTGAATCCGTAGATAGCACTAAATATAGAGGAATGATTGGTAGTCTACTCTATCTAACGGCTAGTAGACCCGACATTATGTTTAGTGTTTGTCTATGTGAACGCTTTCAAGAAGATCCCAAAACATCCCATCTTGAAGCCTTACAAACGAATTTTTAGATATATTAAAGGTACTACACGTTTAGGATTATGGTATCCCAAAGGAACGGGAATTGAAACCATAATGTATGCCGACTCAGACCATGCCGGTGACTATGTTGATAGAAAAAGTATAAGTGGTATTTGTACTTTTGTTGGACATTGTCTTACCGCATGGTTCTCAAAGAAACAAACGGCTCTAGCAATCTCAACAACCGAAGCCGAGTACGTGTCTACAGGAAAAGCGTGTCAACAGGCACTGTGGATGAAACAAGCTCTCGTCAACTATGGAATTGAACTCAATGACATTCCCATTCTTTGCGACAACAAATGAGCTATCGACCTTAGCAAAAATCCAGTCCAACACACTAGAACCAAACACATAGAAATACGTCACCACTTTCTACGCGACAATGTTCAAAAAGGAAACATCTCAATCGTGAAAGTATCCTCAGAGGACAACATTGCCGATATTCTCACAAAACCTATTAAGAGAGTACCCTTTAACTTCCTTAGACTTGGTTTAGCATTAATGGAACCAAATGTGTAGTTAGAACCTTAGCTTGAACCTTAGATTAACCAAACACGTTAAAAACAACCAATTGTCAAAAGGTTCCCACGGAACCAATCGACAACACGTACGGAACCCACATTTTGGCTCGGCCAAATCCGTGGGTTCCTGAGTCAGTTTTTTAGTATATTAAACAAACACCCTGTACTGTGTATCACATTCCCCAAAAATATATAAGCTACTGGAACTCGACTCAAAATAAACCAAACTCACAATTTAGGTCATCCCCTTCAACCGATTTGTGCTTTAATCATCTTTGTAAGTATCCTAACTATATCTACATTCCTGATCTGAGTCTAGGATTTCTATTTCATGCACAAAATCAAAACTTGGGGTTTATGCATATTTTTTGTAAAATCATGAAGCATATTCAACAAATTGCATAACAAATCATGTTTTCCATAGTTAGGAATTGCATCTTGTAGGACATTATCATAATTCATCAAAAACCCCATGAGAAATTTTTATAAAAATCTTCTCACGACTAGGAAAAACGGTTTTTGCACATTGTTCATACAAATACAAAACGTTATGTTTTAAACATCACTTGCATAATGTCTCTTGAATGCTAAAGGGAATACATAACTAATATGTATTTTCGGGTACATTCAATCGAAGCTACATTGAAGTAGGAGCGTTTGGGTTATCTCTCGTTTTGTCATAAAATTTGCATAAACGAAATTTTCATGCATAAAAAAGAGTCGAGATAACCGCACCTCCATATTGTCCCCACGTAGGCACACACTAGAAATTTATATACATATTTTTGATAGTTTTAACTAAACTATGTAATTTTCGTGTCTAGGAAAACAAAATGCCTCCCGCAACATACTATGTCACAAAGAAACCCTCAACTACCTACCCAAACACCATAAGACAAAAGGTCTCACAAACGACCAAGTCAAAATCTTTAAGGCTTTAGAAAAACGTTACGTTCACGAGGGTAGAACCGTAGACCCCTCATTCTTAGAATGAACCAATATCCGTGAACAATTAGCCGCCATCCAATTTGATTGTCTTCTAGACATAGATGAACCCATAGTTCCTAGATTCGTGCTAGAATTCTATGCTAGCGTCGGCCTTAGCACAAATGACTATGGATACATAAGCGTCCAATTCAAAGTCAACCAACACCAATTTAACATCCCTTTGAACCAATTCGCAGAAGTCTTAGGAGTTCCGGGTCAAGGCACTTGCCTTTATTCCGACAAGTGGTCATTGTCAATCTTAGATTCTCTCCATGATCGTATGCATCCATACGACACACCATTAACTCCAAAAGATACCATCCGTGATCATCTCTTCATACCTAGGACCACCCACACTAGGACAAGTCGAGGTAAAGAGGTTGATAAAGACCCATTTGGCATGGAGCTAAACGAGCTTAGGCCTCAATTTAGAAAGTTGGAAGAGATTCTTAGAGCTAACGTGTTGTGCACCATAGGAAATAGGGATCACCTAAATGCAAGCCTTTGCTACATGCTCTTTTGTGTATCCACCCATCAACCCTTCAACTTAGCTTACTATATCACCAAGAGAATGGCCGATATTCCAGTTTTGGGTACCACCGCCATGCCTTACGGGATGCTTCTTACCCATCTCTTTAGAGCTTTTTCACCCATTCCTCCAAATGCTAGAGGTTTCCTTCCCGACTACTCTGAAATTCCACATACCTTTGCACCTCTTAGTGCTCATCCTCCAACCTCATCATCATCATCATCATCATCATCATCATCATCATCATCATCGGTTAGTGAGGATGATGGTTTGCCCAATTCTAGGATTCCTCCACCCGAATACATGAGCCAACTTCCTCCCATCGAGAACCAATCCGAGGAATTCCGACAAACAAGAGGAATGATGAAGAATATTGGACGTTGGATAATGAAGCTTAACAAGAAGATCAACAAGTAGTGAGGAATAGGGAGTGTTTGGTATAAAACAATTTCAAACAATGATGTGATGAATTGTTGTGTTTTTAGGATATTATGTTGGTATTAAACATTTATGTGAACTAACGTAACAATGCGGGATGATAGCACTTGATGTTATCAATTTTCCGTATTTAATCCACCGTTTGGCTTAACCTCCATTTATGGTAAGTTCAAAATCGTCCGTTTGATCTATGTGTTATCATGTGTTAGAACATGTGTTTTTATTTCTAAACAATCACAACTAATTAATTACATATGATTTAGGAAAATTTTCGGGATTTCAACGGGTTTCGGGTAGTTAGAAATGCCCACTGTTAAGATTTTTCGATCGGCGGATATGGCGGAACCAAATTTTGGGTTCCGTCTGTTGAAAACTTTGGCTCCGCCAAATTAAGCCCAGCGGATTCTGCGGAACCAAAAACTTGGGTCCGCATTTGTTATCGTTTGGATCCGCCATTCAAACAGTAACTTTTTCAAATTTCCCGACTAATCCCGCCTCTTAGGTAATTGATTCTAGTTCTTAGGATTATTCTACAGATCATTAGGCACATCAGGATGATTTAGGCACACTTAGAACTATAAGAAATCCATTTCCCACCAAAATTTGAAAATTCAAATTTCCATCCAAGTTACCTTTCTGTAACAAACAAGGAACCCTCAATTTGGTTCCTTGCAATCCGTGGATCAATCAAATCACTAGAATCCCACTTACCCTTGCATTTACTGCATATCTTCACACTCTTTCTCATTTCCAATCTCTATGGATTGACTTTGATAATATGAAAAACCCCTTTTTCTTGTTCCAAGTCATTGGAAACCAACATCTCTTTATGAATCAACATCCAAACACACTAATCCATGACACTTAGAGCCTATAAATTAGAAGCTTTAGATAATCACAATTCACATCTTCACCTTCATACAACCTTCTTCCTCACAATGTCTAACTCAAACAACTTCTCAAAACCCAAACCACACAGAAGGACAACAAGAATAAGTGTCAGACCATGCTGGTTCATCAACCCCAACTTAACTCCAACACCACCTATCATCATCACCACTTCACCATCTACTATAACACTCGTGGCTACCACACCACCGTCTGCTCCATCTCAACCAACAAGATCACCATCACCTACTATAACACCAGTGGCTAGCACACCACCACCTGCACCATCTCAAGTGACAAGATCATCACCTCCTTATTCACCCAACCTTCAACCCAATGATTTATTTGCCACACTCCAAGTCATTGATGAATCAATGTGGATCAACCAACCAAAAACTCAAGGCAATGAGGAACTTGATCCACTCTACGCCTCTTCAAACATGATGGACTCTCACTCACGTGATACAAAGGATTTAGAATCCATATGGCTTGCCTCCATCATGTCTTCACCAAATCCAACCAACCCTCCACAATATATGCTAGGATCCTCTCTAGTGTTTTTCCTTTTATAGGACCTTTTAGGATTTCCTTTAGGATATTTTCTTTTTATTTTGTATCACCTTGTTTTGTGACTTTGATCACAAACAATTTTCAATGGAAGGATGTTATGGTTATGCTTGTGTGTGATCAATATTTATGCATTCTATTTTGGTTGGATGGAACTTCTAATTTTTGCATCTTTATTTGATTGAAGTATTGACTTTGTTTGACCTTTGTGCTTGGTTTGAACAAAGTGTACTTAGTTGACTTTTTTAGTCAAACGGGTTGAACTACAATGTTTGGTTGAACTCATATAACTTGGTTGGATTATCTACAACTAACCTTTATTTTATAGCATTTCTCATCCTCGAATCATATACGTTGGTACCCTAACAACGGGGAGTATTGATCGAGGGGGAGCATATCATGTACTAATCCTTGTTTTGTAGCATTCATAATCCTTGAATCACATACGTTGGTACCCTAGCAACGGGGAGTATTGATTAAGGGGGAGCATTACATATACTAACTTTTGTTTTGTAGGATCATTCATCATAACCTTGGCACTCCAATTAAGGGGAGTATTATCCAAGGGGGAGCTTTTAAGTTCTCAAAATTCATGCATTATACTTGGTACTCCAAATTAGGGGGAGTTATCATCAAGGGCCATTCATCGCGTTCCGCTATGCATTTCTTCTTTTTGTTTCGACAAAAAGGGGGAGATTAGATCAGATTAAACTCATACATTGCATCATACATGTTTTATGACAAAATTGATTTCAAAATTTGCATAAAACTAGTTTTAATCTATATTTTTAAAAGACTTACACTTTACTTATTCCATTGCTTAAAAATAAACTTTATGTTTTGTCATCAACAAAAAGGGGGAGATTGTTAATACAAATATCGTTCTAAAAATGTTATTTATATTTTACGATCTTTGCTATATTTTGTTAATGACAATTATTAAGTTTATCTTTAGCAAAGCATAAATATAAGTTAAAGTCTTTTACATTTATAGTAATAAGCTTTTAAAACTCATCATATACATGCTACATGATCACTAGGATACATGTTACATACATATATACATTTACATTATTTACATTTTAATTCTTAAAATGTAAATATATACATGACATCATGGCATACATCATTTAGATAGCTTGTAAGATTTAGTAAAATATTTTGGAAAGATCTTCAAGCAATGAGTTTGATTGTGTAAGATCTTGGTAAGATATGGTAAGATCTAGCTGTCATGTCCCGGCTGACCCAAACAGCATAAAGGGCGGAACCCTGATTTTGGTTCCGCCAAATCCGTGCCTTGTTTGATCAGTTTGCCTATAAATAGCAAGCTGATCATTCAAGTTCACTCATCACTCACATAGCATAAATTGCATATACATTCTTTCTTACTTTACTAACTCATTCATTCATTTATTTCATTTATAGAGATCTTTCTTTTGTAGCAAAGAGATCAAGCATCAAGGTTCAACACACTGTTGTAAACCTGTTAGTATAGTCACTGTGTGATTTAGTAGTAGTTCACACATCATTGTTATACTAAACATTCAGTAGTGATTGGTTAGTGTTTTAGTCCTCAAAACACATAGAGTGTCGGGAGTGGTTGTACCCTTGTAAAGAACTCGGTATCTAGCTTAGTACCGGAAAAAGTGTAAGCGACGTTAGGTTGGTTCTACCTCGAACTAGAACTCGGTATCTAGCTTTGTACCGGAAAAAGAGTAAGCGACGTGTAAAGGTTTTCTCCGCCTAGAAGGGAGCTTGTTTCTTAGTGAAGAAAAACTCTCGAGTTAGAGGCTCGAGGAGTGGAGTAGGGCAAGGAAGAGAGTCCTTGTAGACCGAACCACTATAAACATCCGTGTTGTGGTTTGATTGTTTCTTTCCTTACTTTCTTTACTTATATTGTTTGATTACTTGCATTAGTTTGAAATCACGTTAAGTTCTCAAAGCGAATTAATTTTAAAAACGGTAAAAACTATTCAACCCCCCTTCTAGTTTTCCACATTATTGATTAATGAAGCAAATAAGGCACGATCTTGTTCATAAGTAGGTCCATCCTGGGCAAGCTCACCTCCATTAGAATCCATATCTGGAGTTGTAGGGGTGATATTACTATCAAACCATTCCACCACATATGTGTCGCTTACGGACTCAGGATGCGCAGGATGTGTCTTATCATGAGCAAACACATTATCGAACACAACAACATTATCATTAGCGTTTGAATGTTGTACCATAGCCAATATCTCCGTGTCAAATGAAGGTCCGCTATGATCATCCTCGGTATCCCAAACAGCTTCATTCCTGTGTGTACCATCAGCATCCGAATCATACCTTGGACTGCTGCTTTCAACCTGCTGTTCTGAAGATGTATCACTTCTCATGAAAACTAAATTAGCATATGATGCTTCCCCTCATTGAATTTTTCCTCTTATGTTTGTTCATCTTTGTTTGTCTCTCTTTCAATCACCTCTGTTTCCTTTAACAACATTTCCCTTTCAATTAGCTCTCTTTCTTTTAGCTGCATATCTTTTTCAATCTGCTCTCTTTCCCGTTTCTGCTTCTCAATTTCATTTAATTCAACTTCCTCTGCATCAAGTATCTTTTCGCGTTCACCCATATTATTGATGCATTTAGTTCTGAAGGTCATATAGCTTACCCAAAATTTTTGGTAAAACGCATCGATAAACTCTGACTGGTTCAATAACCAAGGACTAAATACACTCTGAAGCTGAGTTTTGATCACTTTAAGAGCTTCCTTGTAGTTACACGTATGAAGTTCTTCTCCATTAAGTAGCTTTTCAAGTAGATTTAGGTTCTGGATGAGTTTTTCTTTGAAATGATGAAATTGAACTCTGATGAAGTATTCAAATTCCTGATCGAACCTTGGTTCATATCCTGATGTATTTATGACCTTTTCAATCTGTGACTTGAACACTTTAAACGCATTCTTTGAATCTCTCTCTTTCATTTGCATTTCCCTTTCCATTTAGTTACGATGTGTGATAAAGTTGATCTTAGATCGGCTCAACGATATAGGAGTTGTGTTTTTTGTAAGTTAATGCAAGTTGTTGTAGTGAAATTTTGGTCTGAAAACTTAAAAACGTCAATAACTTCTTTTCGGAGTGGATTTGGGCCTCGAAGGTTGGGTTGAATGAACTTTAGTTATGGTTCAAAAGTTACAGCCGTTTGAAGTTTTGTCGTAAAAAGTCAAACGAAAGTCAACTTTTAAGGTTCAATTGCGATGACACTGTTCACTTTGGTCCAATTTCGATAACTTTGACTGGATTGCAATTTCGATAACTTTGACTGGTCCAATTGCGATAAGTCCAATTGCGATAATTCTAATTGCGATAAATCCAATTGCGATAATTGCAATTTCGATAGACATTTGGCAATTTCGATAAACCCTTGGAATTGCGATAAACCCTTGGCAATTTCGATAATCACAATTTCGATAGCAATTTCGATAAACCCTTAGGCAATTTCGATAATCACAATTTCGATAGCAATTTCGATAGACACTTAGGCAATTGCGATAATATCTATCTAATTTGTACAAATTAGAAGATTTTTCCTTAGTCGAAGTATTCCACAAAATTATACAAGCAAGGGAATACTGAGTAATCGTTGGATCGAGAAGTAAACTTGTCCTTTATGAATTTCGATAACCAATTGCGATAAACCCTTAAGCTGCAATTGCGATAAATCGTTAAACTTCAATTGCAATAAATGGACAGAATTTTAGAGCTCAATATTACGACAAAAGACAAACTTCTAAACAGTTTCTTGCGACCAAAAACCTTCAAAAACACTTAAATAACAATAAAGTTGAGACCTTTAACGTTTATAATCAAATTTTGAGGAAATTCGATAAATAGCCAAAACTTTTTAAATCGATAAGAAACAAGTTTTTGACGTTTTTGATGCGATTTTTTTTGCCAAAACTAACTAATAAGTAGTATAATTATAAGAAAGACAACAACTTTAACCAAGAAAACGTAAAAAATCAAAACTTTAAAGGAAAAAGCTCACGTTTTTATAAGAAAAATGCAACATTTTCAAAGCTTCAACACAAAAAACGAAACACAAACACTCCTAAATCATTGTTAGGCTCTTGATACCACTTGTTATAACCCAATATAATCATTTCACACACATATAAGAGAGAAGTATTCTTAGAGAGAGAAAGAGGTAGAGAGAGGTGGAGAGAACTTAATGATATTGCATTGAATGAATGAACTCCCACACCCTCCTAACAAGCTTAGGAGGGGTTTATATACTTCTTACACTATGCCTCGATGGGCCTTCTCTTGGACCCTTAATGGGCCGAGCCTTTTGGCTTTACATTTACTACTTGGACTAGCACTATTACTTCTTATTACACGATTATATATAAGTAACTATTACAATACTTGTTGACTCGATAATGATCGTCACTTTTAATCCTAACAATAATGTTTTTCTATTTTAAGAAAGACCAATGAAGAATCATAAATGGATGATCAACACCATATCAATTTTATGTTGATACATCCATCTTTGATCATTTTAGTAGGATGTGCTTTGCATTGGATAATGTTTGTATGGCTAACCTACTAGTAAACCAATAAAGGCAGCACATGAATAACATATTTATACACTTAGCCAAGGACCAATGTAGATGAAGTCAATGCTTTCTATTAGTCAACCTACATTGAAACTTTGCAAACACACAAAACATACTATTGCACATGACTTCTACTTTTTAGAAACGCTTCCAAAACACAAAAAACCAGTGACTTTCTAAAGACACTACATAAACCATATGCAAACTAAAACGATGACTATCCAGGAGAATACACGCAAGTTCCTCAAACGGCAAACTTTCTCCTTCTCAAGAAGGAGATCGACTAAGGATGCTTGGTGAGCAGCCTCTAGCTCGTTTGCTCGGTCGCCCTAGTTGACAGATTCCATTGTCTCAGCCATGAGGCCGGCTTGGCATTCTTGTAGTGCCGCCTCATTCCGGTGAAGGTGCCTCCTCAAGTAGAGGATCACCTCCATTGCTCTTGGTTGCATTGGTGGATCGTACCACCCACTGATGGGACATGTGGATCCCTAAAAAGCAAAAATCAAGACATTGATGGTTAAACTCATAACTTGAAAATAAACTCTTAATCAAAAACAACCATTAGACTTAAACCATGATTAAACTAAACGTGACATTTTAACTTAAAGCAACCCAACCATTAATGCACCTCAACAGGACAACCATAGTAACGCCTTCCAACAGGTTCTTACGATCGCCCGCCTGCCACATCCGCAACGCACCATTGTTAAGATTTGATCGGAAATAATTAGGATAAGATTTTATGAGAGAGCGGAGAGTTTAGGGATGAGTGGTGAAAAACTTTAGCTTTTATTAACATACAGTTACTGTAGCAACTGCAGAAGCCGCGTGGTACTTACTCACACGTTAATGCGAAATGATATGCCCTAGTGCTAAAAACAAAAGGAACGGAAATGAACGACGTTGACCAACGGATTACGGGTCAAAGGACGCAATCGGCCTCAAAAACTTGAAAAAGGGACGCACGGCGACGATTTCCCAACTTTGGGGCCCCTGCGATGTTTTTGGGAAAGTTTAGGGACCAACGATGTATTTTTGTCTAAAATTAAAAAAAAAAAAAAAAAAAAAAAAAAAAAAAAAAAAAAAAAAAAGGGAAAAAAACAGGGGGGAGGGGTGCCAAAATCCAAATAGGTGGGGGGTGGGGGGCGTGTGGATAACTTTTGCCTTAAACTATTAATGGGCAAGGTTTTCTTTCTTCAAGTTAAAACAAGTAAACAAATGTACGTTGTTTAACCAAAGTATCCGTGTTACATTTCTGACCCTTCCTCTGATCACCTCCAGATGTGTAACTAATGAGGTTTGAAACTAAATTTCTCATGAGTACTAGAGATGCATAACCTAACTTGTCAAATTTTCATAAGCTGAAATTAGGGGCGTGCATTTTTTGGGTAATAACTGAATAAACCGAAACCGAGTCGAACCGAAAAACCAAACCGAACTTATAACCGAACCGAAGTTGCCAAAATCGAACCGAACCGAACTAAAAATTCGGTTTTCGGTTTGAATATGGTTTTGAATATCTGAATCGAAAACCGAACCGAAAACCCCGAATTTACAAACATATATATATATATATATATATATATATATATATATATATATATATATATATATATATATATATATATATATATATATATATATATAATATATATATATATATATATATATATATTGGTTCATGAGAAAAGTTGATCTTGGTAGAAAAGTGAGAAAAGTGTACAAATCACTCTCCCTTCCTCCTCCTTTTTTTCCTTCTTAAGTCCAGGGGTCTGTTTGTCCCTTTTTTTATTTTCTTGGGTATGTTTTGTAAATTTATCCATATTTGATACTGTGAGTTCCTCGTAACCGTTATACTTCTTTTATTTCTTAGATTTATGAACCCCCCTTTTTTTTCTTCTTTTGTTGAACTTTTTTGTTTTTTTAACTATTTTTTTCCTTTCTTTCATTTTTTTAGTCAAGACATGCAATATGGGTTGTTCACTAAAACTCAAACATCATGAAAAAACATATTTCAGTTAGTTAGAAAAAAACATGTCAAATAGAATGTTCACTTAAATACAAATTTCAGTTATATATATTCTCAAAATTTTACATGTCAAATAGAACAAACAAAAAAGAAAAATATGTGATCTCTATGCACATTTACATCCAAATAAAATCAGTAAAAATATTTTATTTCAATTTAGTATGGTTAAATATAATAAATCAAGCACAAAACTCTAAAAGGAAGACGAAGATCATGAGGTTCTCCGATCATTCTCAGCAGTTCGCAGCACCTCTTTAGCCATCGAAGAAAATGTCTGAGCATTGTCCTGCATTTCTGCAGTTCTCAAGTTGATTCCCTGTCCAGTTCAGTGAAGTAACGGTAAATCCTCGGTATACGCTGCAAACAGAAATATAGATTTAGTTTCTATCCACATGGAAAACTCGGATACAAAATTACTGATTTTATCCTATGAGCATCAAGACACTTAAAAGTTGCAAAAAATTATTGATTTTATACCCACCAAACGGAATTGCAACATCAAAAACATCAAAACAGTTCACCCAAACTGTCTCAGCCCTCAATGCTCGTCAATGTGTTAGTTGTATCAATGTTCTTCATGTACACGCTCATGAACATAGCCCTACCAACGCCAGCATCCTCACACACAATAAAGGGTGATTTCCCTCCAATCTCTAAAATCACGGGCGTTAGATTGCTTTTTGCAGCCAATTCTTGCACAACTTTACCAGTATCAATCGATCCTGTGAAAGCAATATGAAAATGCAAGCATAAAACTGTCATGTTTGATCCTAATGAGTATATATATACCATTGGTTTTGACAAGACAATTACTCAAGAAGTCCAAATTAGAAGAGATATTAAAAGCTCGGTCCCATGTTGATCTGCACTAATGTACCCATTACCCAATATACCAACCCGCCATTTATCTAGCCTCTTGTTGTAAACAAATATGTACAAATATGTACAACTTTCTTACTAGATCACTTCAGATGCTTACTAAAGGTCACACACTTCTACTATACTTATGGTGAGACATACTGTGTATTTTAAATCATAGTAGAGCTGTAAGTGTACCAGTTTGCTCACAGATGTGGTAGTCCCAGTAGAGCTTGGATCAGTAACAACCGCTAGCTCCGATCCTAAGGTTCCATTAACTGAAATTGCGAAAGTCAAAGCTGGTTGGTCAACTGTTATTGCATTGACATCAAGTAGAAGGTTAGCAAAGTAAGCTGCTACGGAATTTGTTTGACAGACTAGTGCTCATATATACTTGTTTGTATATCCATTTTAGAATTCTCAAAAGAGAATGATAATATAAAAAAAAAAAAAAAAAAAAAAAAAAAGAGCAGTTTAACTGCATAAAAAATCGACTTTAAACAACAAAACTATAAAATATTTGCTATTAAATAAATGTATTCACATCTTTGCAGGTGAGAAAGCACTTTCATCAGGTACTAGAAAGAAAGAAAGATCCAAATACCAATGGTGGAAGTTGCAACTCGAGGATCCTTAGGAAGCTGAATAACTGCATTTTGAGATGGACCTGATTTAGACAAAAAGCAAGCATCAAATATGCAACTCTGCCAACACAACTAACATTGATAATAAGTTTGCTAATCACACTAGACATTATAGACACAAAAAAAGTGCAGATTAAATCTTATAGCATCTTGACACCTAGCTGGAAAACACATCTAAATTACTCAGTCAAAATAACAAAATAAATGAATTAATTTAGACACAAAAATTGTCTACAAAAGAGCAGAATAACATACAGGTGATTCTGTGAAACAATCACTGTTTTGTGGAAAGCTATTACAACGGCACTTATAACAGACAATAAAATTGTCATCTGTCTGTTATGAAATTGTGAGTAACAATCACTGTCCTTGGTAATTGATTAACGATGCTAGTTACTTGTCAGAGATACTACTCACAGCAACAAGAAACCCAGAGCACGATGAGCAGCATGCAAAATAGCCCTAGCTTGTTATCAGGTATGTACTTATTAGTTCTGTTTATCTGAACTTACTCGAACCATTTCAAGAACTGTAAGTGTAATCACCAAAGGGTGAGTAACTCCCTAAAAAGCCCTAGCTTGTTATCTATTATGAAATTGTGAGTAACAATCACTGTCCTTGGTAATTGATTAACGATGCTAGTTACTTGTCAGAGATACTACTCACAACAACAAGAAACCCAGAGCACGATGAGCAGCATGCAAAATAGCCCTAGCTTGTTATCAGGTATGTACTTATTAGTTCTGTTTATCTGAACTTACTCGAACCATTTCAAGAACTGTAAGTGTAATCACCAAAGGGTGAGTAACTCCCTAAAAAGTAACACTCTGGTGCAAGAGACGTAAATAGTCAAAGTACTCGCTCCATTGTTGATTTTAACGTGGGTCAGGTCATCCAGCCAGTAAAATTTTCGAGACCATGTCAAACTTTAAACTTTGATAAGCAGATAAAGAACATGAAATGATTTTGTTGTATCTCACCTTGCTGCAAAAAGATCAACCAAGTTAGCAGGCTTCATTCTCCTATAGAGCAGTCATCTCCTTGCCTCTATGAGTTACAGCCTCTAAAATTGTTCAAGAAGTGCGATACTCCTTAGCTGAGATAAAGATATACTATTTTAAAAGCAAGTAAAACACTAATAGATTAGAAGTGACAAAGTGGGCAAATTGGATAACAGGTGAGGTTAGGTTGAACTGGAACACTTGGTGTTCTCAGTGATTAGTGTGGCAGATACGACTAAAAGATAGACTACTTCAGCAACGATTTTTTGAACAAAATAATTTTGAAGGTTTTATTTTATCCATTGAAAATACACTCTCGGCAACTTGTGGCCTATTTGACCCGTTTCTTTTTGAGCATCACATAACTAGTATCATACACATATGCATCATTCAGAATGCACAATGTTAAATATTGGACAAAAGCAGAGAACTTACATTTAGTATTATTACTAAGCCTAAACACAACAGAAAAATAAGCAATTCCAAACACCCTAAGTGATTCTATTATATAATCAAACTAGAAGAGTGTCATACACAGATTCCAAGTGATAGAATATACTAATATTAAAGAGTGGCAAAATGGGAGTGTTGGGTAATGAGTCAAATGAGTAACATTTGGTATGTGTCAAACGGATGCACTAAAGGACCTCAAACGGATGCACTAAAGTACCTTAAAGAGATGCACTAAAGTACCTCAAACATATGCAATTAAATAAGTTCGTTCCAAAAATCTTTATACCTGTAATGACGAGTTCATTTGGCAAGGGAACAATTCATCAACTCAAACTATCAGAACTCAATATATTTGTTTCATCAAAACATTGTAAAGCACATACTTCTCGTAAAGGTCCTTCAGTTTTTCTTCTCCTGCATCATCAAGAACAAGTGGCTTCAATCTTTTACACGCTCTCTTAGGATGTTCATTGCAAAATTGAGCTAATAGTAAAAAAAGAAGACTAAAAATAGAAAATTTTAAAAGTAAGCAGACAAGGTAGGCAATTTGTACTTGTCGAATTCTTCTACTGTGTCGGTTCCTACATCAATGCTTTATGTCCCTTCTCCAACATCTGAATTTCTTCTTTTCGAGTTTTTTAAAATCTGGACTTCCCCGAGATTTTCCTCACTGAGCAGCACTGAAAAAGCAATTATCTCAGTGACTGCAACTGAATGAGTACCCAATTCAATATATGTCAATGACTACAACTAAATTTCATTATCAACCATGAAAACCATCAAAACCTTCGAGAAATAGTGATGAATAGTAGACACTAATGGTTGCTGATTTAATGACAACAATATTTTCCTAAAGGGGTGTGCTCGGGTTACTTTTTTTACAAACAGCTTGTGCTCATTTAGTTTATGTGGTGTCAACACACAATGCATCTGATACACAGAAGCTATTTGTATCTATCCAAACACTCAAAGGTGATAATATAAAAGATGAAATAAGTTGTTTAAATTAGGTTACCCAAACACCCCTTAACCAGATAATTTGTAATCAATCAAAGGAAACTCGCATGAAATTCGAACAAATACGCGAACATAAAAGTCCCTCTGAACAAAAATGGATGTCTTGCTATATAATGCTTATGAGCCCATTCCTAGAAGAGAAAACCACATATAAGCTAACAATGGAAACAAATTATAATACACGAAACACACATTGCATTAACACAGATTAGTACATAATGGTGAAAGTATGCGATAACCGTACACATTGATGCTTTAATATGTGCAACGATGTAAATGGATGCACTAAAAATTTCCAAACAGATGCACTAAACATGCAAGGATGCACTACACGAGTTTAAACACAACAGGATATTAACTGTAGGCCAAAGGAGATAGAACATACTCTCTAAAAAACTTTAGTAACCTTGCTTGCATCCATTTATGTTCCTAACCATGTCAGTTTGGTGAGGCCAGAAGTGATATGTTCATCTAGCACTAGTTTTGTTTGAACTAGTAATACTAGTTTTTTCACTATGTGTCAAAACAAACAGTATCTTTCTGTAAATGTGATAAGCCATTTTATTAGCTTACCCAACTTCTAGTTCTAGTTTGAACTAATATTTATGTATGTTCCCAAATACTATACTAGGCTTTTAACTATAAACAATGACATGGATGGCTTATGTTTCATGAAATAGTTGATGGTTTAAATGAAGTAATTAAAAAACTACATATACAGAACAATTCAAACTCAGAATTTTCAAACATTTTGAACACAAAAGAATTTCAGATTTGGCTTTTGAATGATGAGGTAACCCAAAGCATACAATAAAATCATACTCACTAAATTACAAACGGATGCACTAAACATTCACGCTGATTCCTTAATATGATGCACTAATCATACTCACTGATGCCCTAATCATACTCACGGATGCTCTAATCATTACTCACTGATGCACTAATCATACTCACTGATGCCCTAATCATACTCACAGATTCTCTAATCATTACTCACTGATGCACTAATCATACTCACTGATGCTCTAATAATACACAATGGATGCATTAATCTATATCGCGATGCTCTAACAATACACAATGGATGCATTAATCTATCTCGCGATGCTCTAATCTAACAAAAATATGCACTAAATTAAATTCCTTATAATCTAATCATCTACACTTGTTTACATAATGTTTATACTGATGCAATTATTCATACAAACATATTATTTACTCAGATGCACTAAAATGTAATTTTATACATACAAATTCATTAAATGTCATTCCATTCCCCAATAACACTAATTATTTTATAATTTTCACAATGATGCACTTAAATAACATAAAAATTTATAAGTCTGTAATTAAAAACTTACAGTTTTCTGATATCCCTTGTTTGATTTCAATTTTCTTCTGGTGTTCGACGGCAAAGATGGAGTGGTGGAGATGATGACAGAATTGATGAAGGAGGAGTAGTGGATATGATGACAGAAATGATGACAGTGGAGATGATGACGGTGGAGTGGTGGAGATGATGATGGTGTAGTGGTGGTGATGGAGATGGTGTCGATGGAGATGGTGAGAAGTGATTGGTGATGTATTAGTCAAGTGAGTGTTTTGTATATGATGTATCGGAGTATGGGTGGTGTGACGGTGACGGCGGCGACGATGGTGGTGACGGTGACGGTGATAGTCAGTGTTTGCGTTTGATTCGGTGTGTGTGTGTGTGTTTGAATAAAGCTTGTATGATTGTATATTTGTATCTGGATTAAAAGAAGACCGGACCTTCTTTTTTGTGTGTTTTTTCTTTTTTTACCCTGAACTTTCAAGTGTTTTCATAATTTACCCTGTAACTTTTTTTTCCCACTTTTCTATTTAATTATGCTTTTCTCTAGAACTGGACCCTACATATATATATATATATATATATATATATATAGGGAAGTGAATATGAGGTTGTTAGGTATGTAACCTTAGATGAAAAACCACTTAATACTAAGCCATTTTAATTTAAAATCATGCAAAACTACGTAGTTTAGCTTAATAGCTTTCAAACTAGATCTTATAAATAAACTCATCCATAAAAATACACATTCCCCAACTTATTAATTGCAAACGAATATTCAACATCTTAGAGCGCTCATCGTAGAAAATAAAAGCCAACATCATCATTTCATATTGAGATAATTCTTAACCATCTTCGTATCAATTCATTTCGAAGATAAAGAGAGATTCACTTAAATTTTTAATCGGACCTAAGTTAAAATTACATAGTTTTCATGGGTTTTTCATCTAATGTTACATGCCCAACAACATCATATTCACTTTTGCCATATATATATATACTTTTATATATTTAAATATACAAAAAGAGCATTAAAATTTTATCCTAATATTTAAAAGAAAAAGAAAAAAAAACACTTTTTGTGCTTGAAATAATTTTTATTCGCCAAAAGTCTGTATAATTAAATTAAAAAAAATATATATATAATGGTGTAATTCGGGTTATTCGGGTCAACCAGAAAACTGAACCGAATTTAAATTCGGTTTTTGGTTCGGTTGAATTCTAGTTCGGTTCGGTTCGGTTTTTGGTTTGATCTAGAAATTTTTTTTTAACCGAACTGACCGAACCGAATAAATCAAACAACCCGATAGCCGAACCTATGCATACCCCTAGCTGAAAGCCTGAAATATTGTGTATTCACAACTCACTGGGCCTAAAAAAAAACACTTATCAACTGGGCCAAAACAGCCCAAATATTTACTAAAGTACATAAGTACATAACACACCATTTTTCACCCTGGTTAACCGTTAGAAAATGGCAGCAGTACCTTGCAAGTACTCATGCTCCACTGCAACTGAAACCCTAGAATGGATAAACGCCATTATCCATTTCATCAAACCTTATTCCTTCTTCTGGGATTCCCATGTTGTCAACTTCATTACAGTATATCCCAAAACTTACTCTTTTTTTTTTTACAGTTTTTAGTAAAAACTTTTTACCAACATGTACTAAAGATGATTTTTTTTTTTTTTACAGCATAGGTTATGGGAAGCTGTTGATAAGGATTGGATTGAGTGTTTACGGAACGAACCAGTCGAAAGTCTTGTTCAAATTCCTTCTGGTTTTGTTCAGGTATAATTATTTTTAAGGTTAATGTTTTAGGATAAGTGGTTGGTTTGTTATGTTTATGGCTGCCGAAATTTAAAAAGTTCAGTTTCGACCATTGTTTAGAGTATATACTTATCAAAAACTTAAAAATGGGGATACGGGAATTCCCATTTGCTATGCCCCCAATGTTCCGTGAATGAGCCAGTTAACTCTTTAGCTCCCGAATATAGTTTACATATAAGTTGGCATTTAGATGGATGCAAATACATATGCGATGGTGAATAAGAAGTATGTTTAATCAAATGATGGAATAAAACAATCCCTTGTGCCTAGAGTAAATTTTATAAAATATCTGGTTATTTTTGTAATTTGCCTCCCTAACGAACCGATTTGTAGTGTAGCTTCTAAAAATTATCAAAGTTTGCCCCCTCGACCATAACTTTATGACTCCGCCCCTGGGTTTATTGCAAAAATATGATGTAGAATTTAGGTTTAGGTTAGAGAACCGAGGCTTATGGTCCAAATTAGGGGTTACTCCATTAATGACTCTAAAGGGTCTTTGATAATGGCAAGTGATTTTTGGTTGACTTCATGACTCGTACAAGCCTTTGTCTCAAATGAGTCTCTTTCAATATTATATTGGTTTCGTCGGATGTTGTGAAAGTCAAATTAGATGAATCCATCTTCTTTATGATGTAGGCCGTCACACAGTCTTTGTTGGGATTGGTATATAGCATTAAGGTGAAAGAACTAATCTCGCTTTTGTAGCGGCGAATGTACCCATTATGAGGACTTTGATAATGCGGTTTGCTACTTCTCGAGTTAGATGTATACAAATGCCAAAAAAGTAAGTGAGCCATTGATTTTAAACCCCTTTTCTAAGGGCTTTATTGGTCAAGCACACTTTTGGTCTAAGAAGACTAACTTTTGTTCTAAGTATGTTTTGTGCGTTCTACAGAGTATAGATGACCGTCAAGCGCTTTGTATATGTCTAACTAAAGAAGTAGTAATCGAGTTTGTGAAGGTATTCTTGAAATTGAGACGTTTACGTCCATATACTTGAAATTGTGTCTTCTCGGTGAAGCTCGCAAATCCTATATGCCAATTCCAAGACTATCCATGAGGACATAAATCGTGATTGGTATCCCTGGTATCAACAAAAAATGTATTACTCTAAAAGTTATTTAAATCTGAATTAAATCTTATAGTGTCTGTTGAAATCGATGGAAAACTTCAACAGTGTTGTGTTTACACTCTTAAGAAATTCCTCTTTTGACTACCATATATGCTTCTTTTTCTGTATATGATACCAGGATGACTGGCCTTCTTCATTGAAAAACTTCATAACTACCTCGAGTTCTCTTGCATTTCCACGAGAGCAGGCAGATTTAGAGGAGGTATGTTTTAAATATGTCAATAATGATAACAGATTTCCCTCGTATTCTGGTAAATTTGTTTGTAGTTATAATGGCAGGAAATGGTAACGTAATTTCTTTTTGCAGCTATTACCGAATATGCAGATGGCTTCGCTTAATAATGTTATAACACAAGGCATGAACCAGAAGAAAAGACATGAAGTAAGCCATAACGACATTTCAGTTTCAATATGAATATAAAAAATTCTTTTTTTTTTTAGTTATGGAGGATTAGTAATTTTGAACGTCAAAAATTATTCGCTCTATAATTGATGATGTACAGATCGAAGCTCTTGCAGCTGTTGTTAGTTCAGTGGCAAGAGATGTTGAAACTAATACAGTAATCGACTTAGGTGCAGGCCAGGTAAACTACTTTTTACATGGTTTTTTCGTTGAAATAGTCAGTTCACTATCTATCTTTTTAAGCACCGTGTTTAGTAACTTCTAACATAAATACTAATTGAATGCAAATTAAAAGTAGGCTCGTTTTTGGACTGTGCCTTAAGGTTATTCTACCACATGTATGCTCTGTTAATCATTTTTCACAATAATTTTAAAATGTGTAATGGTTGTTAAGTCTATACAAAATGTTCATTCTTCAGCCAAAAGCTATAAAATTTCTTGAAACAATAAAGACATTAGCCAAAAAACGATACTATTTTGTTATGTAGATCTATATAACCATATTCATTTGACATCTCTCTGTCTTGAACTCGTGCAGGGCTATCTGTCACAAGTACTATCTTTTGAGTACAATCTGTCCGTAATGGCAATTGACGCCTCTTCTCATCATGGAAATATCACTCATGCACGAGCAGAGCGAATTAAGAAACACTATGATGCAAAGATGCGCAAATCTAGGTACTATTTAATAAAATAAAAGCTAAAGAGTATAACTTAAGTATCATCTGAAACTTAACCATATAAACATTTTGGTAGTTTAGGAGGAAGAGACGTGACTATTCCCAAGACTGTTACTTGTCGTGTCCTTTCCTCAGACATGCTGAAAACGTTGCTTGAAACAAAGGACGTTGACCCAACTTTGACCAGTTGTCATAGCAAATCTTCAAATGACACGTGCTCGTTACTTCTCACTGGTCTTCATGCTTGTGGGGATCTTTCCGTGACAATGCTGAGGTAAGGTCACTAGAATGTCAATTAGTCATTATGTAAAGACTAGAGGATGCGGCATGGAAATTATCTGCGAGAATACTAATTTTGTTTGGATGTGTGTTTTGAAAGTGGTTGGGTGTAAACATTTTGAATATTTGGCATGGACAATATCTGCGAGAATACTAATTTTAAATTTGGATAAGCAAACTCACAAACTTAGAGTTGCTTGTTAAAACTGCATTTATATTTTGAAAAATCTGTTTTGAAAGAGCAATTACAAGTTGCTTATCTAAAACGACCCATTTCATTCACAATCACATACACACATAGATAAGTAAAATCTCAAACACCTTATATTGCTAATTCCTCAAAAAGCAATTAAGCAGTTACAAAGCAATTCCAGACACTCACTTATATCAAGATGACAATCATCATTTTGTTCAAATAAGGGGCTGTTTGGGATTGCATATTGAAACTGCTTATTGCATTTTTGACGGATAAGCAGTTTTAGTATATTTGGGTATTTTGCTTATCGTAGTGTGATTGTGAGTGAAATAAGTTGTTTGTATAAGCCATTTCAAGCATCTTACTTTTAAAAATATAAGCAGTTTTAACAGGCAATCACAAGTTTGTGATTTATGCTATTTGCTATTGATCTCGATGACGTTAGCCAAGCTCTTTCACAAAGGGAAATGCTAACAACAGCCTTAAGGGCTGTGGAAATAAAAGCTAATTTGACCCTAAATTAATCAGAAGCTATCCTAAATAACCAAACCAAAATCCGTTTATCCCAACATTACAGACTGATTGTTTTGACTTCAAGATGTACTAATCAAATAAGTAACAAAACTAGTCCAAACAACCCCTATAATGACTCTGCGAGCCCTTGTAATTACAACTTTAATTTTTATTTACGAAGGACATTTTTGGAGTGCAAAGAAGTGAAAGCAGTAGTCAGCATCGGGTGTTGTTACAACCTGCTATCAGAGGAAGAATCTGAACAAGACGATGCTCTGTGTGGTTTTCCTGTCAGTCAAGGTGTTAAATCAACTGGTTTACATCTTGGGAAAAGCTCCCGTGATCTTGCTTGTCAGGTACTAAGAGAATAGTACCCATTTGTAAAGGAGTATTCATCAAAGTAACTGCATCAAACACAGTTTCTCTAACAAAATTGTCATAATCAAATCATTTAAAACTAGAGTGCAGATAGATGGAAATGCATGGAAAAAGATGCTAGTCTGCATAATTTTGAGTTGCATGCTTTTCGTGCTGCTTTTCAAATGGTATGTTATTTGCATAACCGCTTGACGCATTTCAGTTTTCTTTATCTATTGATATATGCTGATGTGGCTTTAAGTTATTATGTAGGTGCTTTCAAGATATTTTCCCGAGACTTTGAATGCAAGTCCTACTGTAGGGCGACAAGGAAAAGCTTTACGCCGCAAACAACGGATGTTAGTGTCCACTAATCATCCGGAAGAAACTATCAGTTTTCAACGGCTCGTGAATTCTAACCTGGATGTGAAGTGTTGTGGAGCTGAAACAGGTGATTTTTTGTACTTGGTTTAGGGCTCTCAAAGGGTCTGATACTCGGGTCTTGATTTAGAGCCGACTCATATATATGATCCAATGGGTCAAATAACTTAATTCTTTGGGGAATGAGGGTTGATCCAATGAGTAATAGAAAATTTGATCCACTTGTATAAAAAAAGTGTTTATTTGTGTTATTATAGTCTCGAACCTGTATTTTAAAGTTCGCAATGATCATATTCTAGAAAGGAACCTACTTTTTCACATTAAAGTTCTGTAAATAGATTTTCTGCATATGCACGAAAATTCTAAAACATGAGAAAAAGAAGCTGTATTGAAGTTTGATTGACTTTATGATGCCATTTTCTGTGTTAGCTTCCAAAACTTTAATGATGTTATGACGATACATGGTGAAGTTTGACAACACAAGCTCTCTAATACATGATTAGTCTGGACCATTTTTAAGTGTGATAGTGTTTATATTGCTGACGCATATCAAAAAGGTATGATCATCGTATCATTACCAAATAGTTAATAAATCAAATAAACAAAAATGAAAAAGACAGGAAGAGTGTATAGTGGTCAGATATTATTCCATTAGATATTGGGTCAAAGCACGATTCATTTAGTGTCTTCATCAGGAGATACTTAGTTGTTTTGATGTTTACTTGCATTGCTTTATGTTTTGACCACAGATGAAATCTTTCTGTAATGCAGATGTTACTATTGGAACTGATAAAAATGTCGACAGATGTTCACTTTTTGAAAAATTCAGCCTGTCGGCAATGCATCGTCTCAAAACAAACCAAGTGCACGATATTGATTTTGCTGGCATCTGGAAGGAAGCTGAACCGTTCGCTGTACGTTTCCTTTTTTCCTTTTAGCTTAAGGGGTGTTTGGGGATTTGTTTATTTAGAGTTGATCACATAAATGATCCTTGTGGTTTGCCCAAAAATACATAATTGGTCCCTCTTTTATAGTAAATATGTATGTATATGGTACCTAAAACATTTTTTATTGTCACACTGTCGTCTCCTTTGGTCCCAAAAAACTTAGAAAGTAAAAAGCGAATGACCGTATATGAAAGCAAATAGTGTTTCGAAGGATCATTTTCATAATTAGTATCAGCGAAAAAACCATTATGTAAAAGGACCGCTTATGTAATTACTCTTTATTATGATTTTCTAAATAAGCCGGCATTATTCTACTTACTTTTAAGTTCTTGTCTTCCAAAAAAAACCGGATAATCAGTTTATCACACACGGGATATGTGCTTTGTCTGGACTCTGTGCATGCTTTTTTAAATGAGATTAGCAAAATTTAAGACTTTGTATAAATGTGCTTCTTATTACGCGCTTTTCGTGTTGTGCATATTATTTATATCCATTATGATGATGATGCAGGAAATGATAGGTCCATATTGGTCACTTCGCGCAACTCTCGGCCCAGTACTAGAAACACTGATTTTACTTGATCGACTACTATTCCTTCAAGAGCAAGGCGATTCTATTGAAGCGGTCATGTTACCAATATTTAATCCAAGTGTATCGCCTAGAAATGTTGCGTTAATTGCTAAGAAAGTTTAAAACAAAAATAATTTGTTGGCATGATACAAGTGAAGTAAAATTAATACTATTTGAAGAGTGGACTACTGTATGTTATGAAGTTGACAGTCTTGTCATATTCATTTTGTCAGCTACGTATAAGTTCACAAAATTCTTGTTAACTTTAAAAAAGATTCAAGTAGGTATTTGTTTAATTACTACTGTATATAAATTAATATATCCAGTATATAAATTTATATATATTAATATATAAATTAATATATCCAGAATAAATTTATAAATAATTAAGTATAAAATAGAGGGTTATCTGGCAATATATTATGGGTTTAAACAAAGGAAGGATTTCAGTTGGTAATAACAGCAAAATGGTTAGTATCATTATCAGAAAACACTATTTATGGTTGACAATCTTTTTTGTCTTTTTCTAGTAATTTCAGGCCAAATTAGGGACGGCATCCTAGTCATTACAAAGTTTTCTATTTTTGCGCAAAACCTCCTAGTCATTTACAAACCTTTCCATTTTTATGCAAACTTGTTTTTGATAAGCTCTAATGCCTTTATAATGGCTTATATATGTAGGGATTTGCTAAACACAATTAAGTTTTATTTAAACATTTCATAATTACATAATTAACATTTAATAAACACTTAACATAATTAACATCACTTACCACTTTTAAAATTATTAAAAGTATATACCTATGAGTTTTGTTTAAACATTTCATAATTACATAATTAACATTTAATAAACACTAAACATTTTATAGTTAAAATCACTTACAATTTTAAAAGTATATAATTATGTAATATATGAGTTCATTAATTGTTATTTTTGTAAATTTGAAATGATTAAACAAAACCCACAGGGATATGTTATATTATAGTGGCAATTCTTAATGGGATAAAGTGTAATTAGTCTATGTGCAGGGATTTATTTATATGTAGTTAAATAGAGTTAGGATTAAACTTAAACTAGGATTGCTTTGTGTGAAAGACAAGCAAGATAATTATGGAATTTGAATTCCATAAGGATTGTACCCCTATCTTTATAAATAGAGGTGAGGGGGGATGTTAGGTGGTGTTTGTTTATTAAGACTATTAATCTGAATCTGATTCGCACATCTGAATCTGAATATGCAGTTGAAATGTGTGAATCTGATTCCATCTTAATGTAAATAAGAGGCCGAGAAATCTGAATATGACTCATATAAAGTGTTTGTTTTTGTAAAAAGTTGTCAGAATTTGTTAGATTATCATGAAATTTTTTCACCCATCACAAAACACGACTTGACATCGACACAATAATAAACGAATTATGGTTGTGATTACATGGGTGGTCGACATGGGTAACTCTTTTAATATGGGGGACATGTTTGGTTTGACATTCCCAACATTTCAAAGTGTGTTTGGATTATGTTATAACGTTTCGGTACAAATTGTCACCCATAACTTTTATCAATTTGTACATTTTTTGTTAACAAAAAATATGCGGCGATTTTCTTTAAAAGTATTTTTTATATGAATGGAAAACTCGAAACAAGAATAAAAAATATATAATGAAAAGAACACCCTTCAACATCTAGTTCAATAAGAATTTTTAGCCTCTTATTGGCTCTTGATTAAAAAAAAAAAAAAAAAAAAAAAAAAAAAAAAAAAAAAAAAAAAAAAAAAAAACCTTAACCGCCACTTAATGACATAGAAAAAACAAACACGCTTTTTGGTCCAAACCTCTTATTGCATCTATCTGAGTTAGATTAAGAGGCCATTAAGAGGGTTTTTTTTATAGAAAAACAAACACAACCTTAGTTAGTACATTCTTCCTTACTCATTCGTTAATTAATACAATGTAACGTTTTGGGTCACGTGTATGGTTACTTTGAGTCAATATTCCGCGCTAGCTTACAAGGTTTGTTGGTCTTTTTTTTTTATAACAAGTGGTATCAGAGCCAAGGTGACGCTGGTTTCTTGAGGCTAGGTCCATTCAAAGGTGTGCAATCCCAACGGGTAGTCTCTTTTCTTTTTGGTTACTCAGAATCTGCAGAGAAGTGGCTGATTTGACTCTGTAGGTTCGTTAATTGTTGGATCTTTGTGAAATTTGAATCGCAGGTCGAGGACACATAGATCTAGAATCTCATCAGAGGGATCTTCAATTGGAGTTCTATAGAGAGAGATACATATGGTTGAAGTTGTTGGTCCAGAATTTGCAGGTTCTATTTAAATTATATTTTGATATGGGATTTGAAGGCTTAAGGTTGTCGAGATTTTGCAAGAGTCTTAGTGTTTATCAAGGTTGGTATTGTAAAGGTTTCATCTGACAAGGTTCAAGCTTCAAAAGGGTTTGTACAAGGTTGAATCTTTAAGCTTCAAGGTGTTCTTTTTAAGGTTCTGGAGGTGATCAAGTTTGAAGGGTAAAAAGGCTTCAAGGTTTAGTTTATCATCTAAGATCTTGAACTGTTGCAGTTTGAAGGTATTCGCGGTTTCTTGGAATTCAAGTCTCGGTGGTTGTTGGAAGACAAGGTTTAGCCTTGTCTTGGGATTCAAGAAAAGTGATTACTTGGAGTACAAGGTATATCAAGGTTGTAGACTTGAGGTGGAAAGATCAAAGCTTTAGGGGTTTCTAAAGGTTAGTAGATCAATTATTACAAGAAAGCGGATTTAGCACACGACTTGTGAGACTTGTTAGTAAAGTTGGTTAAAAAACAACTTGACAAGGTTTGTAGCAATGTTAAAGAAAAATGGCTAGTATGAATACTAGGTTAAACATCGAAAAGCTTGATGGGAATAGTGTACTTGCATGGAGGTTCAAACCAAGTTGCGTTAAAGCAACTTGGTCCTTGTGTTAAAATAGGAGTCCATGGACTATGTTAGTGCAAATATTACGATATTTAATCTATACAGTCTCGTTTGTTTTGATTGATGACAAACATGTAACTTGATACATAACGTAAAATGTACAAGTTACTTGTAATCATATTTTGTCTCAACATATATTCAACACCTCTTGACTTCTCAAGTCCTCGTATGGTACAACACAGGTTCGTACATGTTTGTTATGTGGCATTACGATCAAACCCTTTAACAAACCATTTAGAATGTTTAAAATACGTTTAGAGTCATTAAGTATTTTAAAAGGTTAACCATTCTACTTCGAACCTCATTTTACATTTTGCATATACAAGTATTTTTACTTGTACATCATACTTCCTAAGTTGTATTCATGTCAAAATAGGATAAGTACACTTTAGGTGTCAAACTAAGACAAATGTGTTTACTTATAAAAATGATGTCAATGACATAATATCTTAAGTCCTTTAATAGCATAAGTACTTTAACATTTTTAGTAACACATAAACTAACATGGAACAACTTGGTAAACATATATTAGTTAGCTAGTATATACATGTTACATATTCATATACATTTACAAGTTACATTCATATACATTTTAATTCTAAATTTGGAAAATGTATTATGACATCATGGCATACATCACTTTGAAATCTTTAGGAAGATTTTGAAGATCATATGAATATCTTATTTAGATCCTTACTCAATGAAAAGATATGGAAATATCTTGGTTAGATTTGCTGAAGATTTAGGAAGATTGTCTGTCAGGTTCCCACGGAACCAAAACACAACAAGGATGGATCCCTACATTTGGATCCGTCCCATCCGTGGGTTGCTAAGTCTATTGGCTATAAATAGCAGCCCGTTGTTTACTCATTTTAACATCACTTGAACATACATTGTCTCTACCCTTTAGCATACACTTAGATAAGTAGATAACCATGTAGTAACATACATTAATCACCCTTATCATCATGATAATAATGTTACTAACTTTCATTATCTTGTAAGCATACTCCCGAAATGATCCTGTGAAGCAAGCTCATAGATCTTGAGTCATCATCTACCACAAGCATATCATACCTCCTGATCCACCAAAAGGCTTGGAGATCTTTCCATCATCATCCACCAAAGCATATCAACATATGAAGATTCAAGGGCACTTGTCATCCTCATTGTTTGAAGACTTCTTATTCAAGAAGTTCATATAGATTTCACATGCATGCATATATGAAGATCTATCACAACAAGCTTAGGAAACTTGTGATCTTCATTGAAGGCTTCCTATCAATGGAAGTTCATTTAGATTAGTCATTCATATCCAGTAGACATTTGTGTCATGGATCATCATTGTAAACATCATTGCATCATCACAATCTATTCACCAAACTAGATTAGATGGTTTATGTGTTTGTGCCATAAAACATAGCGGGAGTGGTTGTACCCTTGTAAAAGAACTCGACATCTAGCTTAGTGTCGGAAATATTGTATAAGCGACGTTAGGTTGGTTCTACCTCGAACTAGAACCCGGTATTTAGCTTTGTACCAGAAAAAGTGTAAGCGACGTTTGTAAGGTTTTCTCCGCCGAGAAAGGAGCTTGTTGATCTAGTGAAGTAACTCTCGAGTTGGGTACTCGGGGAGTGGAGTAGGGCAGAGAGGAGCTTCGTGACCGAACCACTATAAATCATCGTGTTCGGTTTGCGCTTTCTTTTACTTACTACTTTACTTTTATGTCTGCATTATATGATTGCTTGTGTTGTGACTTGATGATTATACTTGTGTGAAAACTTGTTTTAGTATATGCTAGTCATAAACTACAATTGGCATCTTTCATATCAGAAAAGCTAAATCGGATATTTGATACAACAAGTTTTAAGATTTTAAAACGGAAACATATTCACCCCCCCCTCTACGTTTTCACAATTGGTATCAGAGCCTCGTGGCTCTTATTTTCAAAACAAATGGTTTTTAAAATGGAGTACGGTCCATGTATCAAATTACCATTGAAGCGGAATGTAATATGAAAAATGTTTCGCTAATTATACTTAGAAATTTTGTTGTTAAATGTTACTTTGTATACAAGCTTGAAGATGTCCTTGATAAATAAAAGAAAATATTTCTCAAAAGAATTAAGTGTCAAATTGTGTGCTTAAAGCAAATTTACGAAAAATACGATTTTGAAAGGAGCGTTTGGGATAACTATAAATTTAGTTGAAAAATCCCTTCGTAAATGATTTGATAAGTCACATAAGTAGAAATGATGCTAAAATAGGTGATATTTATATATGTAAAGGAAACTAATCAAGCTTGGTATACATCGTCATATTTAAACACAAAGTGACGAAAAATATCTCTCTTTTTATGATATGTTATATGACTACTTGTTTTGGTTATTTGCATACATGTTGTTTGCTTATTGAAAGTTGTAATTGCACCTGTTTATTTGTGATACATAAGTGTCAAACTTGCCATGATATTCATTTGATTATTTGTCAAATTCATGTTTATACACATTAGGACATTTGCTAGATTTTGTGCTCCAAGTTGGAAAAATTGTTTTTGCATTGCTTATAGACTTAGATAACTTTCTTTGCATATGTTACGTTAAAATCTTGCATAATTTACTTAAGAATGAGAACTAAGTAAAACTAGTTAAGTATCTTGAAAAATGTTGTTTTGCACAAACTCTCACCTAATAGTTCAAGTGTTAAAATGTGTCACTACCTTCAAGGATTATCTAAACATATAGTATATTTGAAAAAGTTATTTGGTACAATAACTAACAATGATTTATGAACTATTATGCTTTATGGGATGATAAGTTTACTACTATTTATGAACTATTATGCTTTATGGGATGATAAGTTTACTACTAATCTATCATGAGAACTAACGGTTTATCTTGCAGGAAGATAACATAACTATGTTATCAATTTTCCTTTTTCACATTTTAGTGAAATTTCTAACCCTTGCATGATCTATAACAATACATGTGTTTATACCTGTTTCATTGTTGTTTTCTAATCACAACTAATTAATTACACATGTTGTAGGAGAAATTACGGGATTTGAACGGGTTTCGGGGATTGAAAAATGCCCTCTGTTAAGGATTTTTGCATGGCGGATCAGACGGAACCAAAAGCAGGGATCCGTCTGTCCAAAATTTTGGTTCCGCCAAAATTAGCCTGACGGATCAGGCGGAACCAAATTCATGGTTCCGCCTGTGTTGTCAAATGCTTCCGCCAGCCAAACAGCTAACTTTTTAATTTTTGTTTAATCCCGCACTCTAGATCACTCACTTTTATTACTAGGATTCTTTTCACTGATATTCACTCATATTAGGATCATGTCATCTCACTTGCACCAATAGGATAACCATCTCTAATCATACTTTCAAATTACATGAAAGTACTCCAAGGTACCTTTCTCCATAAAGGAAGGAACCCTGAAATTGGTTCCTTGCAATCCGTGGACCACTGAGATTTTGTGATCATTACACACATTCACTGCATTCTTCCATCCTTTACTCATCCATTAGCTTGATTTGTAAATTGACAACTTCCTAACAAATCCGTCTCATTGTTTGCAAAGATACAATATCAAAGTCACAAGTCCAACTTATGACTATTGACATTGTCTTACAAATGTTGCCTCACTTGGTTAACATGAAAATAATGTGTCACCCACTAGTTGTACCAACCAATGGATCACAAGAATTAGTGTCCATCCTTGTTGTCTTCGACATCCATGAAACCTAAAGTACTCCCATAGTACAACAAACCTCTACATCACCACATCCTTATTTAGACACACTAGAAGACCTACCATCTAAATCAACCAATCCACAATCCTCACCATCATTTGAATCCATTGAGTGCATTGCTAAAAAATTCCTTTGTCCAAACACTCATACCGAATCAAATGCACATTGAACAAACTTAACCATACTTTGCCACCTATAGGATTAGAACTTCCACCATCAAATGAGCATGATGCTCGTATTCATTGTTGATCAATTTCCACTAGGTTTAAGTAGCACCACTTTCTCAAGTTATAAAAGTATTAGTAATACTTTGTCACCAAGCTTCTGCATATGTCTCGTTAAATCTTTAATCAACGTTTTAACAAAATATGTTAAAAATGCAATCTCAAAGCCAACCTCATGCAACCTAAGTGACAATGACTCTTGAGGAGTATACATAAGAAACTCGAGTGAATTCCTCTTATCATCATCTAGTAGATATAATATTGAGACCAAGTATATTTAGGATAGGTCTATCAGATTCAAACACTTTGGCTTCATATCTTCATTTAGGAAAACATGATGTTTCGGAAAATATTATGCCTAAGAAATCATGCATTTAGTTTTCATCTTGTTAAAAGGATAATGTATATCCTATGCATCATTCTCTCCTTGTGACATGAGCGGTTATGTTACAAAAGATTTCATTACACCTCATTGGCTAAACACTGGTACAAATATGCGATTTCGTCACACCAAAAATGTGTGACGATATGCATATAGTCACACACATTTTTTTTGTGTGTGTCACCAAAGGTCGCGCCACCGTAGGTGGCATATGGTCACATTGTTTAGTTTGTTACCGTTCTCATTGAAAAAGAGTGACCAAAAACCGAATATGCGTGACAAATTAGGCACAAGTTTTGTTGGATTAATCAGTTTTGTGTGACCGTAAACACTTTATAGTCGCACAAATGTTTTTTGAGAGTAACTATTGTTCGTCCTTTGGCCACATAAATATATAATATATGTGACATTTGAGATGATTTATTCAAGTAAATGTGTATTTTGTGTGACTATTTCCTGTCCTATGGCCACATGAATATATAATAAATGTGACGTTTGTGATGATTTAGTCACACAACGTGTGTTGTTTTTTTGGAGTTAGTCACATACAATTTAAAAAATAGTGGCCAAAAGTGTTAATAAGTGTGACCATATGCTGTTTAAAGTGAAGAAATGTGTATCTTGTGTGACTATTGTTCATCCAATGGCCACTTGAATTTTATGTTTGTGTGGCCTTTTGTAATATTTAGTCACACAAAGCATGTTTGTTTTGGGTATTTAGTCACATACAATTAAGCAAAAAGTGGCCAATAATGTTAATAAGTGTGACCATATGCTGTTTAAAGTGAAGAAATGTGTATTTTGTGTGACTATTGATCATCCAATGGACACTTGAATTTTATGTTTGTGTGGCCTTTTGTAATATTTAGTCACACAAAGCATGTTTGTTTTGGGTATTTAGTCACATACAATTAAGCATAAAGTGGCCAAAAGTGTTAATAAGTGTGAGCACATGATGTTTAAAGTGAAGAAATGTGTATTTTGTGTGACTATTGTTCATCCAATGGCCACTTTAATTTTATGTTTGTGTGGCATTTTGTAATATTTAGTCACATAAAACATGTTTGTTTTGGGTATTTAGTTACATACAAAAAAGTAAAAAGTGGCCAAAAGTGTTAATAAGTGTGACCATATGCTGTTTAAAGTGAAGAAATGTGTATTTTGTGTGACTATTGATCATCCAATGGCCACTTGAATTTTATGTTTGTGTGGCTTTTTGTAATATTTAGTCATACAAAGCATGTTTATTTTGGGTATTTAGTCACATACAATTAAGCATAAAGTGTGACCATATGCTGTTTAAAGTGAAGAAATGTGTATTTTGCGTGACTATTGTTCATCTAATAGTCACATGAATTTTTAGTTTGTGTGGCATTTTGTAATATTTAGTCACACATCGAATTAAACAAAGAGTGACCAATAATGTTGATAAGCGTGACCATACTGCATCTTTTAGTCACAGGGTTACTACTGCTATTACTAAGTTAGTACTGTTGGAGCAGAGTTGCTACTGCTAGTACTAAGTTAGTCCTGCTGAAGCAGAGTTACTACTGCTAGTACTATGCTAGTGCTGCTGGAATGAGTGTGTGTATATATATATATATATATATATATATAACATAATTAAAAAAAAAGAAATTTCAAATTGAATTAAACTCGAATGTATATAACTGAACATAATATACAATTGTAATGTCGTACATAATCAAATTCTCAAGTACCATAATTTAAAGACTTTTGAATCTTCGGCGGCTTAGCTTGCAGTTGCTTTAAGTCGTTAATAGATACATATTTTTTCTTCGATGGTACTGGTGGTCCACATTTAGTCACAGGGTTTGTTGGTGTAACCTGTAGCAAAAAATAGACGCTTGTATCAAACATTGAATTAAATATGAAGAATTATATATATGTAGGTTGAAAAAAACACATGTATGTACCTCCTCTTCAACAATAACTTGATCCTTTGGCCATGCAACGAAACCACCTACGACTGCCTTAACTGTTTTGAACCCATTATTTGCTACGTCCGGTATGCATGCTGCATCAACTAACGATGAATCAATTGACACTCTGTAGCAATCATTTGGGAGTGGTTGGTTATGCAGCATTTGCTTTCCATGAGACTGGTATACGATACCCAAAGCAACGATATTTGCTTTCTTTAAGTGCCACAGTTTGCACTTAAATGTCTAAAAAAAAAGAATTTTTGCATGTATATATCAGAAATTATTTAAACAAAAGAATAACAAGAAACATGTTGAAATACATACTGTTGGCAGTGCTTGTGTTGGAGACATATTTTGTTGCGATTGGGAATCTGGAGACCCGTTTTGTCGTGACTTAGGCTTTGTCTTGGGTCCGACAGTTTTAGCAGGTTCCTATATGTATATATAAAACACGTTACATTTTTTAAACAAAAGAATAACAAGAAACATGTTGAAATACATACTGTTGGCAGTGCTTGTGTTGGAGACGACACATTTTGTTGCGAATGGGAATCTGGAGACCCGTTTCGTCGTGACTTAGGCTTTTGCTTAGGCCTGACAGTTTTAGTAGGTTCCTATACGTATATATAAAACACGATACATTATTCTTGTATGTAAAATTCAAAAATCAAAGGGGGATGTTTTATTACTTACCATTGTTTCCGTTACCTTTTCCGAAGTTACAAGGCCATTAGACTTCTCTTGAATTCTTGCATCTTTAGCACTTACAACATCACTTTCTTGAGTGTCGTCCACCTCATTAGCGCTGCTCTCTATATTGTCAATGGTCATTGGAGTCACCTGCAATATAAATTAAGAAATACATTGACTCACCAGTTTATGTTCAATGCCTGGTATCATTAGCATCAGTGGTGTTAGCATTAGAAAATGAAATTGTTAACAACATAAAAAATGACTTACATCTGAGGCTAATGGCAATTGATCAGATGCCAAATTTATATGCATCCCTTGTTTATTCAACTGTGCCATCAGTAGAGTAAGCATTCCCTTTGTTTGTTCCATCTCACCGGATAATTTCTTGACCATCACATCTTTTTCGGTCATCTCTGTGGACAATTTCTTGACCAATATATCTTTTCCTTGACGCTCGCGTCTCTCATTATCCAGTTGAGTTTGAAGTAACTCAAGTCTTTCATCGGTTTCTTGTTTTCTTCGAGGAAGGCCAAAATACTTCTTGTATGTTACTCCACCTCCCACTCCTCTTGCATAACCGCCCTTTTCCTTACCAAAGGCCATTGATAATGGCATCAGTGCCATTATCAAGACTCAAGGTTCCTTCCTTGATCTGGTCATCAGCTTGTTTCTGCACAAAAAATATAGGAAATGTTGGGATTAAAAGTCTTCTTGATGCTGTTAGAGTAACTGCTGCTCATATTTGTGTCAATGCTGCTCAGCTGGAGTTAGTGCTGCTCATGAACTTCAATGAAAAATATACTACTGCTAGTACACAGTTACTGCTGTTAGTACGCAGTTAATACTGCTGGTATACAAGTTACTACTGCTAGTACACAGTTAATGCTGCTGGTATATAAGCATAATAATAGAATTTGCAGTCAAACTTACAAGTTTATCTCCCACTGATCTAATATCATCATCTGGATATTCGCCGTCTTTGTTTACCCTTCCTTTCAACCACATTACATCACGCGGGGGTTCTTCATATGCTTCAATCTCTTTATTTTCGATCTAATAAACATCAAATGCATCCACATGTAAAGTTAAACCAAGATAAACGAAAATATGAGGATGCATACACATGTACAGTTAAACCAAGATAATCGAAAATATGAGGGTATTAAATGCAAATATGCAAATTGTGCAATGTAAACAGATTCATTTCTCATACTGATCGTCTCTCAATTTGTAAAACAAACATTATGTAATCTTACCATTTTCTCTTTAACATAAACATATCCACCTCGTCCCATTTTATGCTGATAAATATTTTTGGAACGCGACATTTTAGTTTTATCAGATTTCTCCTAATAACACAAAATCATAAGGCGTTTAGATGCGGTAATGCTGCAAACTGAAAATTATGAATTGACATATAGACTTAAATAAAGATGACTAATTAAAACCTTTTATGCATCGGTGGTCATGTAGTTTACAAACTCGACCTAGTCTTCTGATTGCACAATTGCACTATATTTTGCCGGGACTTCAGTCAGTTTGGAAGGTGTATTTAGGTTGGGCAAAATGCATTTTTCTCTGAGCTTCATTCTGTAATTCCTTAGCAGTTGACCAAGACGAGTCATTACCAATTTTCTGAATGTCACGTCAACATCAAAATATTTCTGCAAAGATTAACACAATGTTGTTAATTAGTTGCACATAATGTAACTACATAGATAAACTTATGTAGTACTGGGTTACAAAATAGTATATATGTGCCATGATTTCAGCCCATAGTTTATCTCTTGATTCTTTATTCACCTTCTTCCAGGAAAGAATCTTCAAACCTATTTGCTCACGAACCAGATCTCCTAAAAAACTTGAAAACAGTGTTCTGTGTTCCCCTGATACCCTACTCAATGCATCGAAGGTTACCTTGAGCTTTATTCCACCAGGTTGGCCATACTTCAGGCGAAATATTTTTAGGCTGGTTATGCCCCTCTTAGCTTGTATCCTATCTGGTTGGTTGGTTCCAGGCACATCTATATCTTCAACATCAGAATACTTTTCGGATTCATATTCTAATTTGTTATCATCAAGTTCAATATCATCAGGAGGAAGCAAACGATGATTATCAACAATGGGTTTAATTTCCATGACTCTTGAGCAACAAAGGGTAAAAGAAAATGATTCTGGCTTAGCTTGGAGAGTAATGGTGATAGAAGATTTGATTTTTGTATTTTCTTTGCAGTCTTTTTTTAGGAGAGAAAAGAGGGTATACCAAGAATATGAATCGTTATTCTTGGTAACTGCTTGTAATAGGTGATTTAAAAAATTTGGATCAAAATTTTGGCTCCAAGTTCTAATTTGAAATTAACAATTGAATTATTTGAAAATTTTGCCTTTGAACCTGTTAATTAAAGCATAAACTTGAATAAATCAAAATTTTGGCTCCAAATATTATATATCATTATCTTAATAATCGCAAATGTACCATCTAACTGTGCAACCATCACATCAAGAACACAAACTGCTACCCATTTAACAAACCAAAATACTTACATAATTACCAGTTATTGTACCCTTAATAATTACATTTACAAAACACAAATTGCTACAATTTTTTTTTTTTGAACATTGAAGACTTTTTATTCATATATTGAAAACCAAAACCAGCAAGTTGCTGGGGAATACAGAAAGGAGAATATTCAAAACATAATACAGTACATACATAAGGGAAAATCAGTATCCAAATTAAATGTCAGAATTTAACCAAATACCATTTACAAAACACAAAAGTTGTTAATGTATATCCTAAACCCCTAAACCATCTTTCTCTTGCCTTTCCTATGGTTGCTAGAAGGTGCTCCAAAACCTATAGGATTCTTCCTACACGGCATTCCCAAGACAATATCTTGAGTAAATTTATTTTTGTGTGCCTTTTCAACTGGTATTTGAACTTGCACAGGGAGAGCCAGGATAGGAGCTTAAGATGGGAGTTCCTCTGGAGGTTCAATGGCTTGGATAGGTTCCATTTCCCAAGTATCAGTACTTGCATCAGAATGTTGCTCTGGATAATACCAAACAAGGAGGCCAGGAAGGATGTTGAGAGCACCATCATTTGATTCTGAACTGCTTGAATCAGAAGAAATTTGTATGACATCTACAAATAACAACTGTTAGATCAGTTTTATTGATTCAAATGTTAAACTATATCACAATCAAAGAAAAACCTTTTGATGGTTTACCATTGCAGAAGAATCCATTGTGTTCTCATATTTGGTCCTCTTTTGTGGTATCCCAAACAATGAAGCAATGTTGCACAAACTAGGCTGCATTTCAAGTCTCATTGGTGGCCAACTAGGCTGCAATTGAAGTCTCAATTGGACCTCTCAGTGTACTCACAAACATTGGACCTCTCAGGGTACTCACAAACAGTTCAAAAGCCTGTATTTGTAGTCTCAATGGACATCTCAGTGTACTCTAATAGGCTGCATTTGGACCTCTCATTGGTGGCCAAGCACAAACAAGTCTGCTAGGTACTCTCATTACTGGCCAATCACAAACTAGGCACATTCCAATGCTCTCATTGATTTAGACCTCTCAGTGTACTCACAAACAGGCAACAAAAAAAATACTCAGACACAAAACACTTAATTAGACAATCAGAGTATGGAAAACAAAAAAACAAAAACAGAGCATACATTAGACATAGCATAACAACCATTATAAAATACAAAACAACCCCATTTTACATTAGAATCGGTAACAACCACTAACATCACCATTTATAGATCAAAAGCCTGATACTAATTATTGTACAATCAATCATCAACTGATATGTGAAAACATTAAAAAACATACCTTTGTTGTTATTTGGATTCATTGTTTGCGTGTTTGTGTTTGCCAGAAGAATGTGTGTTTTGATTAGGGTTTATTGATTATTGTGTGTGTTTACAAATGATCGGGTAAAGGGATTAATTGCCGGTTGACTATTGAATTTGTGGTTTGGTTTAACTATAAATGACGTGGCAAGATTTGTAAAAGAAAAAAAAAAGAGGCTAATTGTGCTGACGTGGCGGTTAAAACCGTTATAGCCGATAACTAGGGATGGCAACGGTTTGGGTTCGGGGCGGGTTTTAGTGTAACACCCGTTTCCCAGGTGTTGGGACCCCACCCTAAATGAAATGGATAAAGACTTAATGTGATTGGTTGGTCAACAAAGTTACGTGGAAGTCAAACCCGATGGTCAAACTAGTAGTCAAAGAATGACTAATGTGGTTATATAAGATATGATGTATGAACTAAAGGGACCTAGTTTGCCAAGTGTTAATTATATGTTATAAGTTAGTTGGGGCCAAGTAGGAAAAATGGGACTTAAGGGACTAGTTATGTCATTAGCCCAAAGATGCAATCTAGCTAAATAAATCCAGGATGTTCTAGACTTATCCACCATTATTTAGAGGGTGTTAGGTCCGGTTTTATGGAGGAGAAAAAGAGAGGGAAAAAGGCTAGATGGTAGCTTAGGAAGATGAAGAAGAAAAGCTAATGTCCATGGTCCTTCCTAGCAAAAATTCTTACAAGTAAGTAACTTCAATCTTGATTTAATGATGATTATTGAGGTTAAGGTTTATGGGTTAAGTGGGTTTTATCACATGATCATGATAGGATCATATGATGATGTGGAAGGGATAATAGGTAAGTTTAGTTAGGTTTTATAACCCTTAATCTTGATGTGTTGTGATAATAAGTTTTGATGATGGTTATGGTTAGGAAGTGAAAATGATGATGATGACAACTAGTAAGGATGTTGATGATGGTGGTGAAATCATGAATGATAGATTAGCTTGGATATGAGGTAAGTAACTCTCCCTAAAACTTGTATTATAAGTGTATTTATCATGTATGTATTGTAGTTGTGTAAGAATATAGGAGTTGGACTTAGAATGGTCATAAGCTAAGTATGGATGGCTAGCGGTTTGTGGCTAAGGGTATGTAGCTTGTTGGATTTGGACTATTTAAGGTATGTAGTTGGTTATGGTTGTTGTGATTCATAATGGTTGTGATATGAGAATATGTGGGATATGCTTTGGATGTTGTAGATTAGAAGCCTTTATGATGGTTATGATGCTTATGTGAAAGTACGTGTATGATATATGTTTTATGTTGGGTTACTTACTAAGCGTAAGCTTATTCTTTTAGTTGTCAATGTTTTGTAGGCTTATGCGCGACGGAAGGAAGTTTCATGGATTATAGCATAAGGATTTGGAAGTGAATTCGGAAGATAATAAGTAGTAGGAGCTAGGTAGAATACCGAGCTCGAGACAAGGTTGTACCCCCGAGAGTCTTTCTTTTAGTTTGTATAATGTGTGTCGAGGTCGTCGTAAAGTTTGGGAGTCAAACTATGAGTCAAAGTGTAGTTTATGTGTTTATGTATAAAGTTAAAGGGGCGTTTGGTTTAGTTGTAAATATACCCATTTTGGGTAGTGAACGGGTCAAGTGTTGTTGGAACGTGTTTGATATGTTAAATAAATGAAGTTAGTCAAGTTTGGTGTAAAATGGAAGTCGTATGGGTTGTTTGTAGTGAAAATGGGTCAAAACGGGTTATTTGCATAACCCGTCTATTTTGTAAGTACCCTTTCGGGAAGTCAAATGGTAAATGTTTTTATATGGGAATGAGCCCATTGACATACTAATGAAATCTGGAAAGTTTCGTTAATCATCGGGTCATAGAAGTTGTCTTTTCGAGAAATGGGTCAAAAGATGTATAAAAGGGTTATGTAGTTAAAGAGGTGTTTGGGTTAAGTGTATTTCTACCCATTTTGGGTAGCAAACGGGTTGATTGATTATGTAATCGATCTTGTACGAGATGTTAATTGCTTTGAGTGAGTTTGGGGTGAAATTTCGGTTGGGACATGAAATTTCGGTTTGGGACACCAAATTTCGGTTTGGGACACCAAATTTCGGTTCCATTTGGACAGATTTTGGTAAACTTTGAAAAATTATATCTTTTGATCCGTAAGTCGTTACGGGTCGTGCTACCTATCGTTTTGAAGGTAATTGAGTCTAGTTTCATGGTCTGAAAGTTTATAGATTTTTGTCAGTTGTCAAAAGAGTAATCAGATGTCCGCAAAAGTCAATCGTTTTCGCGTAAAAAGTTTTAATTTTTGGTCTAATCGGGCATGGGGTGTAACATTTAGTGTACCCGTACCCGAACCCGTTTATAATATACCCGTACCCGCCCCATATCCCACCCGATACCCGATTAATATTATCCATCGGTTTTTTGGGTTTTCCCGCGGGTATCGGTTATCCGTAATTGAATATTATATGGACAAAATTGGCGGTATTAAGATTAAGTCACACTAAAATCCACCGACAAAACAAAAGAAAATACTCTAATATATTCAAATTTTGTAAAAGTTAAAGAAAATGAATATCGTATCAAACGATTTAACGCAACGTATCGCAACGCAACGTACTCGGCACGATATTCACCAAAGAAATCAAATGCGCAAGAGTTTTCAAAAGTTAATCATTCTCATTTCCAAAAACAATCTCGTTTTAGCCTTTTAAAAGGGTTTGGTATCATCATTCGCGTAACGGTAGAGAACACGGACTCACGAGTACTCACTCCAAAAAAACGAATAACCGAATAGTTGAGAAAAGTATTGACGATAACTCGAGTCGAGACGAGATGACGAAAAGAAGTCAAAGAGATAACTAACAACAAACATATCAAATAAGATGAGTCGATTGGTAATCGTCGGTATTTTCTATAATCCCATTTTTTAGTACAAGGTATATATACTTGTTTTATGATTTAAAACAAGTTTGGACTTACGACAAAATTAATCTTTGGAAATAACAAAATTTAGCCATGACTCTTTCATTTAGCGAACGTTTCCAAGTCAAAAGAATTTATTGAAAATCAATTTTTCGAGTAATTTATAATATAACGAGTATTTATACAAACCCTAAACCTTAAACCCTGAACGCTAAACCAATCCGTAACTCAAACAATAACCAAATGAATAGTCCAATAAATCCAAATATGTTAGTCTACGGGTAGCATGTCTCGAATAGTCCAATAGCCCTCGTGTGTTCCGTTTTTATCCCAAATGTCTCACAAGGTTTTCAAAATCGGGATCCTACTTAGGATCGATTTCGTCTTTGCAAGATCGAGATTTTAAGATCGGATCGTGATCTTAAGATCCTACTATAATGTCATTTTGTTAATAGTTTTTGTAATATTATACAAATCTATAAATTAATATATATCATAAACACAAATTATGTAAATATTTCATAGAAATGTTGTCTTAAATTATGATTACGAAAATTTTAAGAATATTAACATGTTGTTTTTTTTAATTCTACAAAATACATTCCATACTTTTTTAGTTTGTGGTTCGAGAAAAGTAAGATCGGATCGTATTAGTTCTTAAGATCCTATGGTAAAGATCGGGATCCTATAAGATCTTAAGCTTTTAAAGATCCTTTGTAAGATCCGGATCGTTTTTGCTTTGCAGTATCGTAAAATCGTAAGATCCTAAGATCAGGATCAGGATCCTGACAACAACATAATACTTTCCTTCCATAATATCAAACCAATTTCTCTCGTGCTCCATACGAGCAGCTTCCTCTTCTAGTTCGCGTTGTTCTATTTCTCTCCTCACTTCCTCATCTTGCTCCAGAAGTCAGAGTTCATCCTCACTCAGTCCAAACGGATTTGCCGGTTGTTTCACAACCGGTGGATTTGGTTGTTCTTCCACAGCCGGTGGATTGTTGGCCGGTTCATTTTCCGGTGTAAACACCGGAAAGATATCTTCTGGTGGAGTGTTCACCGGTTCATTTGGAAATTGCTGGGTAAAGTCGTGTTGTTCTGGAAATTGTTGGGAGAAGTCACGATGAGTTGGAAATTGTTGGGAGAAGTCACGGTGAGTTGGGAATTGTTGGGAGAAATCTTTGCGAGACATTGTTGAGAATCTGTGTGTGAGTTGTGTGTGTGATAATAATACTCTGGTGGTGTTGTATATATAGGCACACTGAAATTTGAATTTAAAATTAAATTATCCCGCTTGTATTTGAATTTTGAATTTGAATTTCATTATCCCGCTTAAGAACCAAGGGGGTGTTTTGTAAATTTTTTTTTAAACACAACGGATACATAGTACTCTAGAGGGGGTAGAAATGATTTTTTTTTTTATTTAATTATAGCTCACCTTAACGTGGCGTTAAGGGGTTAACGCACCCTTAACGCACACACTTCCAATGGTTAACACCCTTAACGCACACACTTCCCTCGGGTCAATAATAATGAACCCGATCCCGAATCATTCCAAACATTCCCTCGGTTTCTTTTTGTTGCCTAATCAGATTTAATATCATTAATATAGAAAATATCTTTAATATAGAAAATATCAATTACCCTAATCAACAAGTCAATTAGTCAATCCAACACCAAACACACTTCCAAATCAACTACACTAGTCAATCCAAACCAAACACAAACCAAATCGGACCAATATTATCCATCTATTTACTTTTGGCGCATTTCCATGGTCCCTCTTCCCACCTAAAGTATTGGGAACCGTTCATATACCTCTCTAGCCTATTTATACTTATCAATTGGAAAACCGTTCATAATCAACCATTCATATACAACTCCTTTGATATTTTCATTAGATATTATATTTCAAATTTCAATGGCTGAATCCTCTTCAACTCCTGTTTCAAACAAAAACAAACGCCCAAGGGAAGATTCTCCTCCTCCAATCCCTGAAAAGTTAAAGAAAATTTTTGACATATCCCAAGATATTTGGGAGAAATGTAATTCTGGCAAGTATGGTACTGAAAAAACATTGATAGAACTTTACAACAACCGTATAAAGAGGCTGCAAGAAAAGAACAAGGAAGATTTAAAGATCATTTTGGAGCATCAGAAGAAAGTAGATGCTCGGAACAAAGACATAGAAGAAACAAGAGAGAAAATAGTTGGTGTTTACAAAAGTATTGAAGATAGTTTATATATTTCTTAATGTATCTTTTGTATAGTTTATATATTTGTTAATGTATCTTTTGTTTATATATTTTTACCATGTTAATGTAAACTTATTTTGACTTAGTTTATATATTACTTAACTTTTCCAATTCATACAAGTTTATGGTATTTGAATGCAGTTATTATTATTAGTTTATGATATCTGTGTTTCCCCTGATGTTAAAGGGGTGTGTTTGGTTTCTTGGATACTTAGAAGACTATTAACACTGAAACAGTAAACTGTGTTGTAATGCAAGAACAACAATATCACCAAAACTGATTAAGTGTCTTCCTTTACACTTAATCCCTTCCAAATGTATGAGTGGAGTATGGTTTTAAAAGAAAATTGAGTTCATACTGCTGAGAAAAAGTTTTTGCACAAAGTTTGTACTGCTAGGCAAAAACATTGTACTGCTAGCGTAAAATTTGTACTGCTGGGTATCCGTTAGTATTGTTTGGGAGTGCAGGGTACGTTTGTGTCACTTTTTACTTAAAGGGTATAAATCCCCAATTGCGGCACACAATCATATTCACGCACACATTACTCTCTCTCTTCCACAGCCTAAACGAATTTTAATCGTCATATTGCAAAACCCCCAAATCAAATCATAATGTCGAACCTAACTTTTACCGAACCTCATAATAATGTTGCCTTTTTAGAAAAATCCAATGAGTCTGTAGATTTTACTGAGATCATTGATTTCCTTAATGCAAGCTATATTAAGTTTGCATTAACAGTAAAACCTACTACATATACTTCTAACATTAGCCACATTTGGTCGTCTGCTAAGGTCAAAACTAATAATGGGGAAGTACAAATCCATGCCCTTGTAGATGGGCAGAGGATTCTCATTACAGAGGCGTCTATTCGAAGAGATCTTCTCCTAGATGATGCTAATGGAGTTGAGAATCTTCCAAATACTACAATCTTTGAAAAACTTTCACTGATGGGCTATGAGAGAAAATCAGATGCTTTAAAGTTTTATAAAGGTAATTTTTCTCCTCAGTGGAAATTCTTAATTCATACTGTCTTAGTGTGTCTAAGTCCAAAGACCACTGCGTGGAATGAATTTATTAGTAATTTAGCTTCTGCTATAATTTGTTTGGCTGAAAATAAACGAAGATTTAATTTTTCAAAATTAATTTTTGATAGTATGGTTAAGAACTTGGATTCTTCAAGTAAATATTTTCTATGTCCAAGGTTTTTGCAACTCTTTTTGGACAACCAATTTGAAAATAAGAAAAGTCACAAAAGAGTTTATTCCACTCCCTGCCTTACCAAAAAGGTTTTTGCTAATATGAGGAGGGATAGAAAAGATTTTTCAGGGTCAGTGACACCTTTGTTTCCAACAATGGTGGCACTAGCCCAAACCCAAATGGGTGAAGGTTCAACAATCCCAGCTGGTACCAATCACACACCCACAATTTTGGCAACATCTCATCAACAACAACAAAAGACCTATAAACATAGGACTCACACCAAGAACACTGAGCTACCTCAGGCTAGTGATCTATACCAACTGTTGCAGATGAGGCTGTCACTGGTGGGGAGAGTGACATGTTGGCAAGGGCTGCCACTACTGTGTCTAGCTTAGAAGCAGCACAGGACAGTGGTAACATCATTAAGACCCTAACCAAGACAACTTCTAATGAGTCAGGTCCTCATGGAACTGATTCAGGTGAAGGACCCAGTCACATGGAAACAATGGGGGGTTCAGATGTTCATCCTAGGGGTGAGACTGAACTTAACTTTTTCAATGATCCACCTCTCGGGCTAGGTAACACAAGCCGAAGTGGTGAGGATAGTATGCAACTTTTGAATGAATTGAAGGATACCTGTGCCAAGTTGTCTGCACAAATTGTTGATCTGCAAACAACAGCTGCTTCTCAAGATGGAGTCATCAAAGCTCAAGGTTGAGTCATCAAAGCTCAAGGTGGGGAGATAAAGGCTTTGAAGAGAAGGGTTAGATATTTAGAAGGAGTCAAAGGATTAAGAATTCCCAAACACAAGGTTAAATCTTCTGAAGCTTCTAAGGATGCTCCCAAACAGGGGGGAGGGGGAATGAAGGCAAAGTTTCAGGGGAGGCTAAAGAGGGTGAAAGTATTGGTGCAGAGAGTGATCCAATGAAATTTTTAGTTGCTGATAACCAAGGGAATCAAGTGGTGATTGATAGTTATTTGGGCAAGGCTACAACTGCTGATAGTGCTACTGATCAGGGTATTAGTGCTGCTAGTGGTCCAGTTATTGCTGCTAGTGAGCCAGTTACAGCTGGTAGTACAAAAGCTAGTACTGCTACACCAGAGGTTTTTGCAACTGCTGTTAGTGTACTTGCTGAGCTAAAGATATCAAAACCAGTAACCAAAGGTGTTGTGATACAAGAGCCATCATTAAAGCAAAAAGCTAAACAATCAACTCCACAGGTACAAGGAAAAGGTAAAAGGATTCTTACTGAAGAGCCTGTGGAGAAATCATTATCAAAAGAAGAGCAATTAAAACTTGATGATGAACTTGCTAAGAAATTATCAAAACAGTATGAAGCAGAAAATCAGACAATTTTGGAACAAAAGAGAATACAAGAAGAAAAAGATGCTAAAAATGCAGAGTTAATAGCTTCATGGGATGAGGAAAGGGCTCAGGTTGATGCTGATTTTGAGCTTGCTAAGAAACTAACTCAAGAAGAGCAAGATCAGTACTCAATAGATGAAAAATCCAGGATGCTGAAAGAACTTATTGATGCAAAAAAGAAGTTGTATGCAGAACAAAGATATGCAGCTAAGAAGAACAAGCCACCCACTCCAGCACAAAGAAGAGCTTACATGTGCAGGTATTTGAAGAATGTGGACAATTAGAAACTAAAGGATTTGAAATTCTTTAATGATAAAAGAATTGAAGAATTATATGCAATTGCCAAGAGAAAAACTGAAAGCTTCTTGAATGTTGAGGTGGTGAAGGGCAGTGAAGAAAAGAAAGAAGAGAAAACAAGTTCAAAAAGAGCAGGTGAATAGTTGGAAAGAAAAAGCAGTAAAAAGAAGACGAGTGAGCGAAAAGCAGAGAAAGAACAGAGCAGAGAACAAGAACAAACTGAGCAAGCTGTTGCTAAAGAATAAATGCAAGCTCACACTGAACTTGCAATTGTCTCTGTAGTTAAACCTGAAGGAGAAGCCATGGATGCAGAACCTGTAAGTGTTAAACAACCCATTGTTGATTATAAGTCTGGATCTCATGGGAAAATAGTTTATTATGATATTAAGAGGCATGATGGTTCTTCTAGAAGGTTTGTAAGCTTTCTTCAAATGGTTTATAATTTTGATAGAGAAGATATGATAGCTCTATGGAAATTACTCAAAGAAAGATTTGGTAATAAAATACCAGAACAAGCTTATGATAGAGCAGTCTGAAATTACTTGAAGGTAATGTTTGAACCAAATCCTGAGGATGAATGTTGGAGAAGACTAAAGCACAATACTGTTAAAGAATGGAAACTTTTTCAAGGATGTGGAGTACATGCTTTAACTGTAAATGAGTTGGTGATCTACATGCTTGTAGAAAAGGATTACCCTTTAAAATTTCACAAAGACATTCTAGATCAGATGTTGCGTGGGAAGAAAAGACTCCAGCTTCAGTTTACTTATGATGACATGGCATATCAACTGCTCAAGAAGATGGGAAAGTATCTAGGACCCAAGGACAAGAAATAGAATTAAGACTGCTAGAGTTAGAGTTAAGACTGCTAGAATGTATAGTTAGTACTGCTTATAAGATAAACATGTATAGTTAAAAAAACAGATTGTGGAGTGTTTGGAATAACCCAGTTTGACTTATAAAGTCAACACATACAAAAAAAGTAGTAACCATACTGCATTGTTAATAATATATTAATTACAACATATCAGTTAAATTACATTTACACTGAAAGACAACATAGCATTTCTTGCAGGTGATTCACTTGGTTAATTGAATAGCAGGTGAATCACTTGGTTTATGAGTTGGAGGTTCTTCATTAGGTGTTTGACTTGCAGATTCTTCACTTGGTTTTTGAGTAGCAGATTCCTCACTTAGTGCTTGACTTGGGCATACTCCACTTGCTGTTTGAGTTGCAGTTGGTTCAGTTTCTTCATCACCACTTCCCAAGTAAGCACCAACTCTTGTAGATGCATTAATATGTAAGCCAATTACATATCCACTACTATCTGTTGTAGTTGTGTTTTCCCTTGTAACACCACCTCTACCAGTATAAGATGGGGTTCCCCTTCTTTCAAGGCACACTAGACAAACATACCACCTGAAATCCGTAAAAGGGGGACGCCTTGCAAAAAAGGTCAATCCAGCCTTGTTTTCACTTTCAACCCAACAGTCAATGCAGACCATTTGACAACCATTTTGTGCATCCATGGTGAAAAGCAATTGATATGATAAAGAGTTGATGATAACTGAGGTATTATATAATGCAGGAAAAAAAAGGATATAATATGGTACAATTAATGTGGTTGTTGAACAACTAGATAGGATTAAAGACAATATAAATGCTTACAATGGAGCCAAAACATTGAGATTTTGAAATTTTTGACTATTGCATACTAGGACCATTTAGGACAAAGTTTTTGTTAAAAAAATAAAAAATAGTCACATGAATATTTCACAGTGTGACTATTTTGAATGTATTGGTTACATATAATACCCTTATAATGTGGCCATAAACATAATTTAGATACACATTTGTGATATGGTGTAACTATTGTATAACTTATAGTCACATGATTGTGCTACAATTAAATGTGGCCATACACATTAGGATTTGGCAGGAAAACACACAATAAACTTTAGACACACATATTAACTTACGTGACCATATGTATCGAATTTTGGTTACACTTAATCATGTATGCCTATGGTTTAGTGTGACCATATATGACATTTGGTCACACTGTTCAAGTGTGTGACATATATTTGTCACTTTTAAATGCATATCGTGACTAATGCTTCAAACTTACTTTTCAGTTGTCACACATTTCAAATTCATATGTGGCTAAATTTTTAACAAAAACTAGCAGTCACATTTAAATAATGTGTAACAAACTTGAGTATATGATTTAGCCACATACACAATTACTTCATGTTACCATATATAGATTTTGGTCACACTGTTCAATTGTGTGACAAATATTTGTCACATATGTATATATATAGTGTGACTAATGTTTCAAACTTATTTGTATCCGTCACACGTCCCAAATTATAAGTGACTAAATAATCAAAACAAGTTTTACCAGATACCTCTAGTCACGAAAATATTCAAATGTGTAGCTGTAGCCTCAGATGTAATTCCGAAATGGTCACACAAGTCGGATCAAGTGTGGTTGTTTATTTTATTCTGGTACATTTAGTCACATAAAAAAGTTACTGTGTGGCCGTTAGAAAAACAAAATGTGTGACGAAATCCCAGTTTTGTACTAGTGAAATGATCTTGAACAAACATCTACAAGTTCTATGAACTAGCGTATCTCCCTCATCTTGTCATACTTGTTTTCATAAGCATGATAACTTTATCCCATGGGATAATCTTACTTGTTGAAAGATACTATATGTATCTATTTCCTTTCAAGCATACATCATAACCAAACCTTGCTCATAATCTAGTTCAAACCTTGTGCATATCCAATGTTAAAACTACACATCTCTAGAGCATACACAAGATCTATTAAAGTTGGTAACTTTACTTAGATTCTTGTTGAATTAAATTCCAAAGAGCTTTCTTGAGAACGTTCTTAATTTAACATATTCCATTATCACACACAAACACATTTCTTGGTCTTAGATGGTCAAATCACTTTCATACCACATACTTAAACTCAACATAAAAGATGTCATCCATTAGATGATGCAATAACCTTAGATTTCAAACACAAGATTAAAATATGCTGACACATATTTGTCAAAGTCTCGTGTATAACATGACATCTTCATCACCTTAGTTTTAATAGATATAGTTGAGTCTCATTAAGCCAAGTATTGGTGAATTATCATCTTTTATATACTTCAATAGGCAAAAATAGGAATTCCTATCTTTTTAACATGAGAATGACTACTGGAGAACCTATTACACTAGAAACTCAATTTAACCTGACGGTTAAATTGCTTCCAGGAGACAAGTTGGGCATGTGGAATCACACGTAAAAATGGTCGTGTTTAGCCTGAATTGAGCACCGCTAGTAATAGTATCATATTCATTATCCAACTTGAAAAATCTTTATTCCTATACTTGCCTAAAGTAAGTATTAAAATAAGATATTTTGCCTCATCTTAGGAATATTAATCGAACATGTAGTAGATGTGACTTTTCTTTCTTGGGTTTATGTTGGGAATTAAATGTTCTGAAGATTAAGTTTCAAGAATTACAAGTATTAACAGTTCCAACTGCTGAGAAGAATTCTCTAACAGTTCCAACTGCTGGTATAAATCTTAGGACTGCTCAAGTTATAACTAACCGTTCCAACTGCTGGTACAAAGAAGAGACTGCTAGTTGATACTGATTGAGTTGAGACTGCTAGATGGATTAGTATTGAAAAGATATTTGTGTACTAAAGTCAAGAATATACGGTAGATAATATCTTACTCGATGTGCTTAGTTAACAAGTTGTGTACACAGATACATGTTGTATCTTATGTACTGACACACTCAAGATAAGTTAACAAGTAAGTCGGCTAGACTTTAAGCAATATGTAAAGATCTTCTTGGACTATAAAAGAAGATCTTAGACTCGATATCATGTGTCGATATTAAGTGTCTAAGTGTGTTATTATTTTATAACTCATAACTGTTAGATAAGAACAAACACAAGAATATCACAAGTTAGAAAAACTTAAGATTCAAGGTTGTAACCCTAGTGATATCTCAAGATCACTCGTATTATTATCTTTAATAATATTGAATTGTTTGGTGTTAATCTTTATGTGTTCATTGCTAACTAACAAACATAACAATTCCATTTCCATAACATACACAACCTTCTAAGTGTGATTGAGTGAATTCCGCGCACTTAATCATATTAACACAACATATCATATACACAAAGTTGACAAGGTTTAACCACCTTATAGTGTATCTAGAGGGTCCTGGCAATTGGTATCAGAGCGGGGGGCTCTGGATCTAGGAAAAGAAAAGGTTTTAGCTAAAGAAAGAAGAAAAATTCGTTTTTGCTTAATTTTTCGCAACTTTCTGCAGAGCAGTTTTGCAAAGGCTATAACTCCTTCGTTAACCGTTGGATCGGGCTGAAATTTTTGTTGAAGGTTCTTGGTATATCAAGGTAGATTCTCACCGGAGGGATCTTCAATCTGAGCCTTAGGTTGCAAGATATGCATCATTGAAAACTGCTGCAAAAACAGCTGAGGTATGGTCGAATTTTTGGTTTTCTTTCAAGGTTCACACACAAAGGGGAAGAATCACACACAGAAGAGAGTTGGTTCTTAAAAGATAAAAAGGCTTGTTTATCAATTTATTATTGGTGAAAAAGGTCATTTGTTGCTTATTTGAAGTTGAGGTTGAATTTTTCAAAATTGTGTTTTATCATATCTTTGGCAGAAAAGATAACTTGTTTGTGCTGCAATTTTATATGACTACGAATTGACAAACACTTAAAGGAGTAACGTTGTAGTGCTCAGTGTCTCATAGAAGATGAGTTTATTGTCAAGAGATTGAGTTCTCTCTATACATGGGTATACGTTCGAAGTCAGTTTTAGTACAAGATATATGACACAAGGATGGTTTATTCAGCTTCATCAACAAGTTGGTAATGGTTGGTTTTTCTTCATCAGTCATAAAAGCCTACAGAAATGGAGATTCGAATGGTTAACATATGGGTTTCAGGGGAAGCTTAAATGTTTAAGTGTTTAACCATTTATTGTATTTGTGCAACACCACAAGGGAAAGTTATTGATTCTTACTACTATTGATTAGTATTAGTATGTAGTTGTAAAAATCATATTTGTATACTTTTTCTATTTGTTGATAACAAAAAGGGGAAGAGACGTGGTGGATAGCATGGATTAAGGGGAAGACAGTATGGTTTTATTCATGGTGAGATTTAATTATCTCAATTTCTCTACTTCGTCTAGGGAAATTCGTACAAGAATGTGTTTGAAAGCTCATGCTATTTTGAAGCATAAAGGGCATCAAGAAGCCCTTGTTGGTCTGAAGTCATCAATTGATGTCTTGTCTTCACACCAGATTGTACATCTCCAATCATATGTTCCAGGGAGTGAAATTTGTGAATTCTTGTTTGTGGAGTAGAAGGAACTTGATAATTTGATGGAAGATTGTTGAAATCCACCTCATCATCTGAGAATTCTTCTTCTTTTGTTTTTGAAGTTCCAGCAGTTGAATGCTCTGTCTCAGCAGTACAAACTGCTTTTGAACTGTTAACTTGACTGTCTTGTTTCTCAGTTCCATCTTTCTTGCTTTCATCTTCAACACCTTCTTTAGCTTTGCTTAGAAGAAGATTCATCAGTCGTTGAAGTTGATTCCACAATTGTACTTGACCATATTGGCATGATCACATCATTTTGATCTTTCTCTAACTCTGCCTCATTTGTTGTATTCAAACCTGCAAAATCATTAGTTTCTGCAACAAAAGGCACATAATTCATTGAATTGGTTAGATATTCTAGATCAAATAGCCATTTTGGTCATTGACCTTCTACATTGGATTTGTTTTCTAAAAACTCCACATGTAGATTTTCTTCTACTATTTCTTTTCTTGTGTTGTAAACTCTAAATGCTTTGCTATTAAGAGAATAACCAACAAAGAATCCTTCATCTGCTTTACCATCGAATTTTCCTAAATGGTCTAAGGTATTGAGAATGGTCACATGACATCCAAAAGGTCTAAGAAATCCTATTGCAGGAGTTCTACCATTAAAAAGTTCATATGATGTCTTATTGTGAGGCTGCACAACTAAAACTCTATTATGAACATAGCAAGCAGTGTTGACTGCCTCAGCCCAAAAATTTATTGGTAGCTTAGAATCAGCTAACATTGTTCTAGCAGCTTCAATTAGTGTTCTATTCTTTCTTTCAACTACTCCATTCTGTTGTGGAGTTCTAGAAACACTAAATTCTCTCCTAATACCTTTTTGTTTGCAGAAGTCATCCATAACTCTATTCTTAAACTCTGTCCCATTATCACATCTAATGACTTTCACTTTCTTGCTTACTTGGTTTTCTATCTGTGTAATGAAGTCCTTAAGGATGCTTGATGTCTCATCCTTAGTGGCTAAAAAGAAAACCCATGTAAATCTACTATAGCCATCAGTAATAACTAGACAATATCTCTTATGCATTATGCTCATTACTGAAACAGGTCCAAATAAGTTCATATGTAGCATAAACAAAGATTGATTGATAGAGTTAAAAATCTTGGGCTTACAAGTGGCTTTGTGTTGTTTGCCTTTTAGACAAGCAATGCATGTTTGATCATTTTCAAATCTTTTGTGAGGTAAACCTCTTACCAAACCATTCTTAACAATTTTATTTATGGTTTTGAAGTTAATATGACCAAGCCTTCTATGCCATTTCATTGATTCATCCAATATGGCCTTTGCAACAAGACAAGTTAAATTCTTTTTAGGAACAATGTTCTTCATGTCAACACTGTACATATTGCCCTTTCTAGGAATTTTAAGAAGTACTTGACTTTCATCAGGCATCTTAAAATCAGGAGAAAGTACAAGACATTCAGTCTCATAGAAAAGAACATTATTCTTTTTGTCACACATTTGTGAGACACTAAAAAGATTATAATTTAGCTCTTTTACATAGTACACATCTTCAAAATCTAAATTTCCGGTTTTGATTGTACCTTTACCAGAAATTTTGCCACGAACACCCCCTCCAAAGGTAACATATCCTCCATTGAAAGCTTCAAAATCTGAGAGATAAGACATGTTGCCTGTCATGTGCCTTGAACATCCACTATCTGAGAATCCTTGATCTTCTTGTTTATCAGATGAATGTTCCTGCACACAAATAAGAGTGTTAGTTTCTTTTGGGGATCCAAGCCATTACTGACTTGGATCTGCCTCTTGCATCAATGTAATTCAATCTTTTAAGGACAGTTGATGCAACATTGGATTTAAGAATCCAACATGCTGAGGCCTTAACAGCATTTGCCCTGTTATTCCAAGCAGCAGTACCAACTGCTTTCCTAGCAGTCTTAACTGCTGGCTTTGCAGTTGTACTCTTTGGTTTCCAAATTTGTTTTTGGACCACTGCTTTTGTTTGAATGGGCCTTAGAACAGTTGTAGGTGCATGATTGAAAAATGTTTTTGCACCCTTAGCTGTTGATTTTGGGTTAACAGTCTTAAATGGTCTAGCAGTTGAAACTGCTTGCCTAGCAGTAGAGACTGCTCTGGGTTTCAAACTTTTAGATTTAGAGTGAAAGTGAGTTTGAGGATTTTGCCTTTTGTAATTCACCCTATTGTTTTCATAACCAGATACCCAATGGTTGCAGAAAGCTGCAAGATGGTCAAAACTACCACATGTGTAACAAGCTTTGTTATAAAAAGCAAAGTCATCACCTAATTGGTTAGACTTGAGGTTGTTCCAATTCCTTTGGTTACCTCTGGGCTTGTTGGTGGTTCTATACTGCTCACAATATCTAACTGGTTGCCTAACATGCTTAATGTTTGATTTAGGCCTATCAGTATTGTGTTTGACTATCTTAGGAACACTTGTTCCTACTTTCTTAACCACTTCAGGTTTAGACATAACCTGTTCTTCTTCATCATCACTATCAGTTGTACAATCCTCAACAACTATAGCATCTCCTTTCTTAACAAAGGACACCTTGTCCTGATAAAGTAAAGTTTTATCTAAACTTTTACTTATCTTTTCTACCTTAAGGCTCTTACTAGCCTTAGAACCATATTCCATGATTGGTTCTTGAAACTCAGCTAAACCTGTATGTGCTAGGTCAACAACTGGAGGTGAAGGAACACCTCTATATGGTGGAGGGACAGTTTTGTAACCTACACCTGAATTAGCTTTATCAATTACCTGAGCTTCCCAAATCTTATTCATTCCTTCTGAGGCATGTGCTAAAGTATCTATAGTAACCTTAACATTTTCTTTTTCATTTTTGACTTCAGATAACTGTCTACTTTGATCATTAAGTAATTCATCTCTAAATGCTATTCCTCTTTTTAAAGCATTTAAGTCATCAGTAAACGTAGATTCCTTCTTTTTAAAATGTTGAATATGTTTTTCTAAAACTCCTACACACCTCTTATGATTAGCTAAATTATGAAGGACATCAATTAACTCTTCTCTAAAAGCATCAAATCTCTTTTTAATGTCTTCATAATTTTTAAGATTAGGACATAAATTAGTACAAGTAGAAATGGCATCTACCTCTGAATCAGAAAAAGCCATTAGAGCAAATTCATTGGCCATAAGAGCAGCATTTAGTGGTGCTTCCTCTTCATTAGCCATAGAGCTCCAATCATATCCAATACCATCAATAGCCAGCATAGCGTTTGGCTCTTCCACCAGTACTTCCTTCTTTCTCTCTTGCTTATACCATGTGTTCCTATTATCCTACTTCCTTGGACTTCTACATTCTTTAGCAAAGTGTCCCAACCTATGACAGTTAAAACATTCCACTTTCTTCTTATCGAATCCAGCAGTATCACCACCATTTATGGTAATCTGCTTCCCAGTTCTCTGCCAATACTTTTTAGCCCTCATACTAAGTAAGGCAACTTGCCACTTAATATCCATCTCTTCCAAATCATCACCATCTACCTGTTCAAGGTCTTCATGATTTAGAGGAGAACCATTAGATTGACTGGATATAAAGGCATAGAATGTTGGATCTCCAAGTCCAGCAACATCCTTTTGTGAACTAGTAGAAGGACCACCATAAGTAGCATTAGAAACACCTTCAACTTCATCTACCTCTTCTGAATGACTAACGCTAGGAACTGATAAGAGTGCAGCATTCCCAGAACTAGTACCATAAGTTCCACTCCTCTTTAGACTTTGTTCAACAATTTTAAAGTTGTTGAACAAATCATTAAGCTTCATTGTTTCAATTTCTGGTTTGTTCATCCAGACAACAACATGAGTATGGAACTCATCAGGTAGACTTTTCAAGAACTTCATGTTGAGATCTTCCTTCTCTGTCTCAACACCCAACACAGCTAACTGACTGACAAGCTTGTGTAGTCTTGAAAATAGCTTATCAAGAGACTCATTACTAAAAGCAGTAAAGTTTTCAAATTGTTGCTTCAGCAATGTCTTCTGTGTCTTTTTGGTAGTTTCATTACCACCAAACCATGCACAAATCTCTTCAAAAAGAGTTTTTGCATCAAGATATTTGCTAAAAGATAGCATCTGCTCACCAGGAATGGTCATAAGCAACAAGTTTCTTGCTTTCTGATCATTTCTCTTCTGTATCTTTTCATCATTGGAAACTGGTCCAGTATTTCTTTTTCTAACTGTTTTTCCTTCAACAAGAACATCTGAATAGCCTAGAGTGAAGGAATCACCATACTGAATTATGTCCCAAAGAGCATAATCTTGAACCATAAAATATTGCTCAACTCTCATCCTCCATAACTCAAACTCATTCGGTTTGATCATGGGCAACTTTGCAGCAACATTGGTTTGAACATCTTGTACATCCATTTCTGTTTCTTCTAAAAACAACAATATCAGCCATTTCTGATACCAATTGTGGAAACTTATTTTAGACCGACTTACATCTACTAAAATAAGTTACGTGATCGTTTATGGACTCTAGGTTGTTACACCTTTGATCTAGGATTTTGTCTATGAAAAGTATGTTGATAATATTGACGGAATATTCTATGAAAGAAACAATACTATCACAACAAGGTTTTGCCAAACTTTCTCTTTTGTTATTAAACTCAGCCCCAATACTACTTGATCATTAGTAATACGGTTACACTCTAACAGGGATCAATGATCCTTGAGGCTTTAACAAAAATAAACAACATTATACCCCATGTCTAATGTTCCACACACACTCTTTCTTGGTGATTACATTTGAACACACTTGGTGTTTTAGTTCTAAGCACTCTTTTAGAGTCTTTGTAAATCACCTTGGTGTTCACATAGTGACACAGTGACACACACTTTTATCTAAGGGTGTGATCTCCTTTTTATAGTACAAAAGGAGATCATTACAAAGTTGATAAGTTTTGTCTACTACTTGCTTGTGTATGTCAGTCAATAAGATACAACATGTATCTTTTACAACTTGTTGACTGAAAACATATCTATATATTATCTACTTGATATACTTGACTCAAATACAAAATATCTTTTTCATCCTTATCCATCCAGCAGTAGTATGACTCACTGATCAGCAGCTTCATTTGCACTAGCAGTTCCAACTGTTTGCACTAGCAGTTCTAACTGTTGCACTAGCAGTTCTAACTGTTTGCACTAGCAGTTCTAACTGTTGACTAGCAGTCTTAACTGTTGCACTAGCAGTTCTAACTGTTGCACTAGAAGTACTAACTGTTTGGTGTATTTTTCTTATCATTTCAGTAATCTTCATGTTTCATTCTTCTTGTTTTATATCATCAAATCTATGAAAATATAATTCCCAATAGTTTATTAAAATTACTTGCATAACATATACATGTGTTGATTACATGTTTTTGTTTGATATAGTATCTTGATGTTATCATGATAACTATTTAAGTAATAGTCAAATGTGTAAACCTTGGAAAGATTTTGCCTGCATGCTTATATGTTTCGTGCTACTAAATGTTAACATGATTTGTATGATATTTTCATTCTTTCGTTATATGCTGTTTCGCAGATTAACGTGTTACTTGTTAACTCATGATATGTCATTTTGATACATATGATGTTTTTATATGATGTTTCTATATTTGAAAGCTCTGGTCTTTTGTTGACATTCATTGAGTCTTTCCGTAGGATAGCCTAAATGATGCATGCTCCAAAATGTTATAATGGTTTGCATGAAACTTTCGTCTCACTTCTTTTGTGACTTTGTCACACTATTTGTTTGCCACGTGTGCACTCATAATTTGTCAAAGTGCTTTTGGTATGATAAACATTTAGAAGTTGTTTTATCTTACAAATTAATCACATGGATCATTATATGCTTAAGTGTCTAAACCTAACAACAAAACAATTTCACAATGAAGTATTTCATATAATGTCATGTTCTTGCATAATATGATTATTTGTCTTGATGTTATGTGGTAACTTTTTGTCTAGTAGTCGAATATTGTGTTTTGTTGATTTCTATCATATTCTCATCTTTTGTCATTAACACTTTTGTCTTATAAGTTGATAACAAATTATTTGTTATATCACTTCGTTCTAACTTTTATATGCTTATTTCGCATAATTGTAATCCCTTTATTGCTACGTAGATTAGTTTTTTTTTTGAAAGGCAACATATATTAATAAAATAGCAAGATGCTAAAGTTACACGACACGAACATAATACATCGACCAAACTAAATCCAAACTCACTACGACCTACAAAGGATATCACAAAGTGGATATCATACTTACTAAGATATAACTCATACATACCAAACCCACCAAAACGCAACAACACTTAAGGGTAAACACATGGTAGAAAGCATGAAACGGATTGAAAACCGACCACAAACCTTGACCTCACACATAAAACATAACCCTATACGATATCCTCGAAACACACAATTCCGAACACACGATCTAACCAAGTGGTGGCATTGCGAATAGTGACGATATTAGAATGAAGAAAATAACCCAACAAGTATGAACACCACCTAATGAAAACCCCCAAACCTCTTGCTTTAACGACCTTGGCTTACAACCTGACTCTGACCATCTCACAACCTGAATTGCGACTTTTCCTTTTCACGGCGTTACAATCTTCACCATCCGACAGCAGAACACCTCATAAAACTCACCATATCCACACCTAAACCATCTTACACCCTCACTATCCATGACGTGAACCACCACACGACCTCATACTATCCTTGACTTGAATCAACTCATAACCTCAACATCTAACAACCTCAGAACTCATGACCTCACCATCTCCCCGTCATCTCCCCCTCTGAACCATCTCACCGATGAGCCGAACCACCTCACAACCTCAACATCTCACCAATGAGCCGAAACACCTCACCATCCGACAGCTGAACACCTCATAAAACTCACCATATCTACAACTAAACCATTTTACACCCTCACTATCCATGACATGAACCACCACACGACCTCATACTATCCTTCACTTAAATCAACTCATAACCTCAACATCTAACGACCTCACCATCTCCCCGTCATCTCCCCCTCTGAACCATCTCGCCGATGAGCCAAACCACCTCACAACCTCAACATCTCACGACCCTAAATACCTCAGAACCTCAACATCTCACGACCCGAAATACCTCACAACCTCAACATCTCATGACCCGAAATACCTGCCAACCTCACTATCTCCATGACCAAAACACCTCACGCACTCCCACACAACTCACTATTTCCATGACGCCTCACGAACTCACTATTTTCGTGACCTGAACACCTCACATACTCGCCATCTCCATGACCGGAACTCCTCACATACTCGCTCTCTCCGCGACCACATCGAACTCACGCCCACACCACCTGATAACCCGATCCACCTCACTAACACACTATCTCCACAGCACGAACCATTTTCACGACCTCACCACCTCCATATCCTGAACCAGTTCACAACTCAAAAGATCATCAACAACCTAAACCATCATCACAACCCAAATGATCTTCACACCCTGAACCATCTTTACACCCTGAACCATCTTCACATCCTGAAACGTTCACCAATTCACCATCTTCAAAACCTAACCATCTCACGATTTGAACCACCTCACAACCATACAAACTTATTCTACTTTGCGCAAGAAGCGACATGACCCAAAAACTTGCCTAGCATTTATGCAACATGATTTATGAGAGAAAAGAAAATACAAAAGAAATTATGTACAGCGAAGAGTTAAAGGAAGTAACCTCTGGACCGTCGGCCGAAGCCGACGGCCAGAGAAGAAGGCGGCGGCTGTCTTAAGATCTAGGGTTTTTTTGGGAGAGTCTTTGTTAGAGAGAGAAAGTTTTCCTAGTATAAACCCTTTACAAAATGAGAATTAGATTAGTAATATGTTTATGGGACCCATTCACTTGCATATAGTTTTTGAAGCAAATAGAATTAACTTTTAGAGGCTTGGAATTTGTGTTTGCGTATCTTTCAATTGACCTCTTTCCAAATCTCATTATTGCTTTCGCTTTCCTAAAAACATCTCCATCACCTTTTAGTTATAACAATACACCACCCATGAGGAAACCACATGACTCGTCATGCGATCATCTCGCATTGATAGAGAAGAGCTACGTGACTTCAAGGATGAAGTTCTTTGTATGCTAACCAACATCCGCAAAAACATTACTAAGCTCATCGCTTTCATTAACCTGCAACCTCCTAAACACTTTATCATTCTTCATTCAATGCATTACACATTTTTTTGGATGTCCACCGATTAAGGCGGAGAGAAATTCATTCACATAATTGTCTTTTTGTATTAAAGAACACTTACTCATGTCTTCTACACCCTCAAATACCAACACATAGGTTCACACCATTCAGTTAAAATCAGCTCACAAAATCACAAGTGTTTCAAACCTTCTTAACCCAACATCACAGTTTTGCACCAATACCTCATCAAGTGAAAAACACATCATGTGTTTGACAAACCTCTTAAACGAGAACCATTGAGTCTCCTTAGACTTTGACTAGGATTAACGGAACCAAATCCGTAGTTATAAGTAGAATAGACCTTAGCTCGAACCTTCGTTTGATTAAAAATGACAAAACATGACCAAGTCAAATTTTGGTCCCAAGGTACCCTTCGATAAGACGAACGGAACCAAAAATTTGGTTCCGCCCAATCCGTGGGTACCTGGATCAGTCTTTAAACTACTTAAAACAAACAACCCTCTCACAACCAACGAGTCTAGTATTTTCTCTTTAACATGAATCTCACAACTTCATTGTCTAGAACACCATCATAGGATCTCATCCTTTTCTTCCTTGATACATATCAGGCACGTCATTGTCAGTACAAACGATATATTAATCAAAACCGACATTCCTAACACTTTCTCAACACGTTGGTCTATCCAACTGTCTCCCATCATATGATGTCATTCCCATCCTCATATATGTATTTTTAATTTTTGCATATGGTATTTCTATTCCTAAGTGATCATTGTCTTCACTTCCTTTTAATTTCATTCAAGCGTATATCATGGCATGAAATATCATCTCTGGTAGATGATAATGTCATAAAAGATCATGTCGGTCAAAACCATGTTAATACTCGCTCTCCCAATATCACCTAGAATAGGTCATTTTATATCAATCAGTTAACAAATTTTGTTCTTGTTAGCATCAAATGATATCGGTCAAATGATAACCACCACCTTCCATCACCTCTTTCACTAATCATCACTACCATGGATTAGCGAAAAACCTACTAGTAAACCAACACCAACACTAGCACCACTCACTTTAACTTTTAATATTTCAACTTCATTTCATATCATCCTTCTAGGCATTATTTTGTAGGATTTTATCATATTATATTATTGTTTTTCTTATGATTGTAATTCTTACTAGAAGATTACTCCTTATAACATGTTTTACTAAATAATCATAGTTCTCTGTCTTGAGTTGCTTGTGATTACATCATTGATATATTTCATCATATATATACATATTATTTCTCTTTGTCAAAAAGATGAAATATATTGCATTAATCCTTTCATTGTAGGTTCATCATCATATACGCTTTATCGTATATAGCATACTCATCTAAGGATGAAGGTTGCATCGATTATTTTTCTTCTTTTATTGTAGGTGCTTCTTGACATCCTCGAATCAGGAGGAATATCTATCAAGCACTCATACTGCATCGTCTATATACTTGGTCGTATATGACATATCTGTCTAAAGACATAGTGATGCGTGGTTTTGCAACCTTACAACAGGTTTTACCTCTCGAGGGATCTCAAAAGGCTTACAACCCCACCAGGCAGTGTACCTGACCGATGTAGTATAGTGTAGTGGTAAGTACGGGGGATTGATCGTTCTCCACAGGGAATAGTGTTCGTTAGGTATGAAAAACTACTCTAATAGGTCTAAGGGTGAGAGAAGATTCTTTTTATGTTTTTATAATTTTATGAAAGCAAGTAAAATCTCGGGTTTGAAAGAGTGGGCAGAATTAGTTGCTAGTCAACTAACCCAAGTTACTACAAATACAAATAAAGTAAAATAACAGAAAATGAAAAGGTAGTAAAACTTATGTGGAGAGAAATGTGTTTACTTAGATTTCCTTACTCCCTAACTATCTTTTACCGGTTGATTAGTGTGTATTAATTGCGTGGATGACGGGTGTATTCCTTAATACCAATCGTGGGGTGGCGTACGTACTTCCCCAACTCTACAAGCTCCTACTTCACTCCTATGTCGAGCCGGCTAGGAAGCTCCTAACATGGGATCACTAGAATTCGCTTGTGCATTAAATACAACCATAAAAACCTTAGTACGCATTGGTTCATGTTTCTTAAGACGTTCAAGCAAGTTACCGAATAGGAAGTTAGCCAGTTTTCTTAAGCCTAACATAGATGAACAATCATCCAATACAACTAATAACACACTAATAACCAATAATCAATAGCTAGGTTTCATTAGATCTAAGCAAACACAAGATAAATCTAGCCTAGCATGTTAAACAAAAGACAAGAATAAGATAGAATCAAACAACACATAGACATATTGAATGATTAATTGATAACTTATCTTCAATGTAACATGGAAGATCTCAAGGCAAAAAGCCTTGAGAAAGCTGCTAAAATCGTCTTAGGGTTTTCACACACAAAGTTCCCCAATAAGTTCCACACTAATGACAAAAAATTGCAAAACTATATATAGACTTTCAGATCTGACGGCGTCACGTTATGGAGTGTGACGCCGTCACCTCGCCGCTTTTAGGGTTCCCGGATGGCCTTCTTGACGCCGTCCCTCTTTAGCTCTCCAAAATCCGTTCTGGCTTATCAAGGCTTGACGCCGTCAGATAATGGCTTGACGCCGTCAGATAATGGCTTGACGCCGTCCCTCTTTAAATTAAGCCGTGACGACCTTGATCACATTAAAGCGTGACGCCGTCAGAATTCCATGCAAATTTCTCTGGCTTATCATGAGTAATTTTCACATCCACCACTTTTGCCAAGCCATGACGCCGTCCAGAACAAATCCTGACGCCGTCAAAGGTAATTTCCAGCACAATTTTGAGACTTTGTCGTTTTCTTCACTTTTATGCTCCAAAAACGTTCAAAATGCTTCCTTTTCCAGATTTCTCCTCAAAAGCACCTAAAATGACAAAAGGAACGATTTAGGGCAATATTTGATCAAATAAATACGATTTAGGGCTTAAATGACCCCTTAAAAGCGGTACACTTTTCGCTTCATCAAATACCCTTACACTTGAGATTTGCTTTTCCTCAAGCAAATGCGCTTTTATTCTAATCAAAATACAAGTTAGGGGTCATTTAATGCTAACATAAAAGTAATTACAACAAATATTCGTTCCACTTTAATCATAATAAGCACGGAGATTACAAACTAGCACCTCACAAGTAGTGTTTAGATACTCACATCTCTCAAGTGTCATAAAAATAAATCTCATAAATGAAAACGGATAAAATCTCTCACTACCTGTCATAGCAAATAGATTACCATAGGCTTGAGAAAGGATCGAAAACCTCCTCCACTAGGCGTAAGCACCTAAGATAAACTATCAAAGAGGGCTTTTACATGGGTTATAACGTTAGGTGCAGGGAAAAGGAAAACACGGTTTTGTTGGATAAAGGATATTTTACTGGTGGCGAGTTAAAGATCTTGATTAATTACATGTACTATACAATGTTGCTAAGCCAAGACTCGACTCAATCTTAAGCTAAAAAAAATAAAATAACAAAAAAACATAAAATGAAACGGGATGGTAGTCCGTATGTTTTTTCTATTTTTCTTTTTCTCACTTTTTTTTGTATTTTTCTTGATTTTTTTTTTTTTTTTTTTTTTTTTTTTTTTTTTTTTTTTTTTTTGTGCATACACTTTTGCCCTACCATCCAAAATAATACATCATAGGGGCGTTGCATTCCCCTTACACTTGAATTTTTACATAACTTTACAAATAACTATTCTAATGACTCGAATTAAGATAATTGAAAAACTTGGAGTACTTTTTAAAATATTTAGCACATATGGGGGTAATAAATGATGTTCTTCCCCATTACTCCATTACACTAGTACTTTACCCATGAGTCCCAATCGTCCCAAAACAATATGTACAAGGATATGACTCGACTTAGCAACCATGTAATCAACTAGATAATTAACTTGGGTTTAAACAAATGTTGTCACAATAATGCACTAAAGATGAGTGCATACAAGGTAGGCTAAGGCGATTTGGGTGTACATTTTAGTGGGGTGTAACAAATTCTTCCTTTAAGTAAAATGCTTAAAGGTCGAAACGAAAAGATAGGCTCTGAGGGGTGTACTAGGGGTATCGTGTACTAAAAATGAGTACAACGCAAAGGGTGTGGGAGAATTACTTGACCAATGTAGCCAAAGTAATTATAACAAAAACACAGGTGTAAAACAATGGGTTAATCCTAATGCCTCTTATCATGTAGTAAATCTAACTACACGAATGTAGTCTCACTTGTGGCCTTGGAATGGTCCTAACGCAAGTTCTAGAATCTAAGTGCTACCGGTACACACATCATAGCATAAATGCTTTTCCTACCAATTCTAGGGGCGAACCTCACATATTTGGGGGTGGAAAATTTTTTTAGTGGTACGGTTTTGTGCTAGTCATATAACTTCCTATCCATGAGACGCTCATTAAGACCAAAGTTTCACTCCTAAGTGTTGTAAAAAATTTTAAATTTGGCACTAAAATTGCCCTAACAAGTATTTATCTCAGTTTTATTACACATCTACCATTAAACAAACAAAAATCAAGCGTAATAGCATTCTCTAATCGTACTTTTACCCCCCCTTACACTTAAGATGAACATTGTCCCCAATGTTCAAATAACAAGATGTAAAAGAAAAAAGTAAAAGAATGAAATCAAATACTCCCCTGATTCGCTCGGTGGATAATGAAGTAACACGGTTAGATCTTCTTCCAAAGAGAATGTAGAAGCTCCAAGACTAAAGCATCGCCAAAAGCTTGATTCCACATACATTTCCTTGTCCAAAATAACCTTTTAAACCTGAGAAAAACAAACACGAAAACCTGCATAACATCGGCGGGATAAACTCTATATATAAGGATATAATGCTTGTGGAATGATTATTTTGCAGATTCCTGGAGATTATAAGTTATAGATTTAATAAAAACTTTTTATGAAAACAAAACTTTCAAAAATTTCCAGAAAATTAAACCTGACGCCGTCAGGTTGTAAATCCTGACGCCGTCAGAAATGATCTGACAGAATTCTCATGTTACGTTTCCGGAAAATTTTTGGAAAAACCTATACCTTACTTCCTGGAAATCCTGCAAAACATCATTATGACTCGATACAAGCATTTGACTCAAACAAATACTAATATGTATGTTCATTTATTATTATTACGATTCATGTTCATTTGTGTTCTAATAAACCGATTTAGATTTCCCTTACACTTAACTTTTGCAAAATACCTTTATATGTAGTTAAGACGAAGTTAAAAACAAGATAAAGCATTTTCACAACTTAGTTTTTAACATGAATCAATAATAATAAAAATTAAACACACATACGGAAATAAATAAAAACAAACAAACAAATAAGTAAACACACAAAGCAAATAAAACTTGGGTTGCCTCCCAAGAAGCGCTTTTCTTTATTAACGAGTCTTGTAGCTAGACTCAAAGTAAGGCTCATCTAGTGTCGCTTATGCTCACGTATCCGAGTGTGAGCCATCTAATTGTTGCCTCATCTTTCTTGTATTCATCATTCAGCTCCAAACATCCATGATAGTATCTCTTGTTTTTCTCATGTGGATATTTGAGCCCCTTCCTCTTATCATTCTCACTTAACAAATCAAGAGGCACAAGTCTATTGCAAGATTCAATGGAGTAGTTTTTAAACCTAGGATGTGCTCGGGGCATTTGGTAAGTAAAATCTTCATCCCCATCCGAGAATGTAATTAACCCGTCCACAAGTTTTTCGTCAAGGTTGGTCAACCTTTTGAAGGGTTCTCCACAAATGACTTGGGTTAATTTGTTATCAATGAATTCTCCTAAGTTCTCCATAACCATAAATTCCACCAAATACACAAAACTTCCAACGAATACGTGTAGTAGCTTAGTCCTAGCAACAATGTTATCTCCTTGATATTCTAGCTCATCTACCATGATTTTATTATAATTAGCGCGAGAGATAATGTTCATAGGCAAAGATGAGTTAAGATAAGCATAAAAATCATGATAACCAATCTTACACGGAAATTACATGTTAAAGAGGCTATCCTTTTCGATCTTAGTCCTAGGGTCAACATACTTAAAGGGATCAATTTCCTCTTTTCCCCATTCCTCGTTAACTACTTCTCCATTACCGGCATCCTCATCGGAGTCTGAGTAGTAAAACGGACTAACATATTCATTCTCATGGTCAGACTCCTCCATCTCAGAATTGTTACCAAAGTGGTGGTCGGGTGAAAGGTTGTTGTTTTCCATGATGGGGGCGAGAACGGGTAGTTGGAAATTTGCACGGCGGAAAATACGAATAACAGGGATCAAGCGATCACTATTACTCATGAGGAAGGTGGAAGGTGTCACAAACAAAAATACAAAGAAATAAGATAGACTAAAGAAAACCTAGAAAAATAAAATAAAAATCTCACTAGAAAGGAATCTAGTGAGTAGACCTATAAAATAAAAATTCAACCTAAACAATAACTATTCCCCGGCAGCGGCGCCAAAAACTTGATGCGTGGTTTTGCAACCTTACAACAGGTTTTACCTCTCGAGGGATCTCAAGAGGCTTACAACCCCACCAGGCAGTGTACCTGACCGATGTAGTATAGTGTAGTGGTAAGTACGGGGGATTGATCGTTCTCCACAGGGAATAGTATTCGTTAGGTATGAAAAACTACTCTAATAGGTCTAAGGGTGAGAGAAGATTCTTTTTATGTTTTTATAATTTTATGAAAGCAAGTAAAATCTCGGGTTTGAAAGAGTGGGCGGAATTAGTTGCTAGTCAACTAACCCAAGTTACTACAAATGCAAATAAAATAAAATAACAGAAAATGAAAAGGTGGTAAAACTTATGTGGAGAGAAATGTGTTTACTTAGATTTCCTTACTCCCTAACTATCTTTTACCGGTTGATTAGTGTGTATTAATTGCGTGGATGACGGGTGTATTCCTTAATACCAATCGTGGGGTGGCGTACGTACTTCCCCAACTCTACAAGCTCCTACTTCACTCCTATGTCGAGCCGGCTAGGAAGCTCCTAACATGGGATCACTAGAATTCGCTTGTGCATTAAATACAACCATAAAAACCTTAGTACGCATTGGTTCATGTTTCTTAAGACGTTCAAGCAAGTTACCGAATAGGAAGTTAGCCAGTTTTCTTAAGCCTAACATAGATGAACAATCATCCAATACAACTAATAACACACTAATAACCAATAATCAATAGCTAGGTTTCATTAGATCTAAGCAAACACAAGATAAATCTAGCCTAACATGTTAAACAAAAGACAAGAACAAGATAGAATCAAACAACACATAGACATATTGAATGATTAATTGATAACTTATCTTCAATGTAACATGGAAGATCTCAAGGCAAAAAGCCTTGAGAAAGCTGCTAAAATCGTCTTAGGGTTTTCACACACAAAGTTCCCCAATAAGTTCCACACTAACGACAAAAAATTGCAAAACTATATATAGACTTTCAGATCTGACGGCGTCACGTTATGGAGTGTGACGCCGTCACCTCGCCGCTTTTAGGGTTCCCGGATGGCCTTCTTGACGCCGTCCCTCTTTAGCTCTCCAAAATCCGTTCTGGCTTATCAAGGCTTGACGCCGTCAGATAATGGCTTGACGCCGTCAGATAATGGCTTGACGCCGTCCCTCTTTAAATTAAGCCGTGACGACCTTGATCACATTAAAGCGTGACGCCGTCAGAATTCCATGCAAATTTCTCTGGCTTATCATGAGTAATTTTCACATCCACCACTTTTGCCAAGCCATGACGCCGTCCAGAACAAATCCTGACGCCGTCAAAGGTAATTTCCAGCACAATTTTGAGACTTTGTCATTTTCTTCACTTTTATGCTTCAAAAACGTCCAAAATGCTTCCTTTTCCAGATTTCTCCTCAAAAGCACCTAAAATGACAAAAGGAACGATTTAGGGCAATATTTGATCAAATAAATACGATTTAGGGCTTAAATGACCCCTTAAAAGCGGTACACTTTTCGCTTCATCACATAGCTTCTATTATACTAATTTTTGTTTTGTAGGTTCATCTTGATGCCCTTGAGCAAGGGGGAGCTTCCGTCAAGCATTTATAGAATGCATCTTATACACACTTTGTTGTCTATCACATACTCGTCTAAGGACGAATATAGTTTTGCACTAATATTTGTTTTGTAGCTTTTTAATCATACCTTGACGCCTCGATCAAGGGGGAGCAACAGTTAAGGGGGAGCATGCACGCATTCATAACCATTCTCATTCTTCGACACACCTTTGTGTTTCTACAAAAAGGAGGAGAAGATAGTCTAACAAGCTTACCCACGTGTATCGTCTGCTATGTGCATTTTCTTCATCATGCATTTCTCATATAATTTTTTTTGTTGCAGAATACTAACCTTGATATAGGTTAAGCATCTTAATTTGATCCATGGATTCGCTAGCAAATAAAGGAAATAACAACCATAGGGGATTGGAGTAGACAATTTAACTTCACTAGGGATGATGCAAGCTCGCCTTTTCGGGGAGAAATGAAGTTAACTCAAGGACACACCCTTTTTGTTTCGACAAAAGGGGGAGAAGAGTGTAAACAGAGAAGGTAATATAAAAGGTAGTACGAACACAAGTAACTTTTTACATTTTACTATCTATACGTTTACATATTTTTTCATCATTAAAAAGCGGAGATTGTTAGTGCAAATATTACGATATTTAATCTATACAGTCTCGTTTGTTTTGATTAATGACAAACATGTAACTAGATACATAACGTAAAATGTACAAGTTACTTGTAATCATATGTTGTCTCAACATACATTCAACACCTCTCGACTTTTCAAGTCCTCGTATGGTACAACATAGGTTCGTACATGTTTGTTATGTGGCATTATGATCAAACCCTTTAACAAACTATTTAGAATGTTTAAAATACGTTTAGAGTCATTAAGTATTTTAAAACGTTAACCATTCTACTTCGAACCTCATTTTACATTTTGCATATACAAGCATTTTCACTTGTACATCATACTTCCTAAGTTGTATTCATGTCAAAATAGGATAAGTACACTTTAGGTGTCAAACTAAGACAAATGTGTTTACTTATAAAAATGATGTCAATGACATAATATCTTAAGTCCTTTAATAGCATAAGTAGTTTAACATTTTTAGAAACACATAAACTAACATGGAACAACTTGGTAAACATATATTAGTTGGCTAGTATATACATGTTACATATTCATATACATTTACAAGTTACATTCATATACATTTTAATTCTAAATTTGGAAAATGTACTATGACATCATGGCATGAATCACTTTGAAATCTTTAGGAAGATTTTGAATATCATATGGATATCTTGTTTAGATCCTTACTCAATGACAAGATATGGATATATCTTGGTTAGATTTGGTGAAGATTTAGGAAGATTGTCGGTCAGGTTCCCACGGAACCAAAACACTACAAGGACAGATCCCTACATTTGGATCCGTCCCATCCGTGGGTTGCTAAGTCTGTTGGCTATAAATAGCAGCCCATTGTTTACTCATTTTAACATCACTTGAACATACATTCTTTCCACCCTTTAGCATACACTTAGATCAGTAGATAACCATGTAGTAACATACATTAATCACCCTTATCATCATGATCATAATGTTACTAATGTTATCCCTTAAATCAATCCTATCATACACACTACTAATCAATAAGAATCAAAGAGAGAAGAGTGGCTATAGATCTAGTGAGAGAAACTAGAGAGAGAAACATTCATATTGCACACACTTAACTCTTGATACAATCCCTAAAGTACCAACCTCTTACACATGGGGAGGAGGTGCTATTTATAGTTTTTCCACTAAGGATGGGCTTGGGCTTTCTTAAGGCTAACTCTTAACCTATTAGATTACATAAAAGACCAATGACTATTCTAATTAATAAATACAATGACACAATACATAAAATATAATAACAACAAATGACCATCAATTTTTATAAAAGCTAACAACTAACTTTCATTATGTTGTAAGCATACTCCCGAAATGATCCTGTGAAGCAAGCTCAGAGATCTTGAGTCATCATCCACCACAAGCATATCATACCTCCTGATCCACCAAAAGGCTTGGAGATCTTGCCATCATCATCCACCAAAGCATATCAACATATGAAGATTCAAGGGCACTTGTCATCCTCATTGTTTGAAGACTTCTTATTCAAGAAGTTCATATAGATTCCACATGCATGCATATATGAAGATCTATCACAACAAGCTTAGGAGACTTGTGATCTTCATTGAAGGCTTCCTATCAATGGAAGTTCATTTAGATTAGTCATTCATATCCAGTAGACATTTGCGTCATGGATCATCATTGTAAACATCATTGCATCATCACAATCTATTCACCAAACTAGATTAGATGGTTTATGCCATAAAACACAAGGTTTTTATGTTGGGCCATAAAACATAGCGGGAGTGGTTGTACCTGTGTAAAAGAACTCGACATCTAGCTTAGTGTTGGAAATATTGTATAAGCGACGTTAGGTTGGTTCTACCTCGAACTAGAACTCGGTATTTAGCTTTGTACCGGAAAAAGTGTAAGCGACGTTTGTAAGGTTTTCTCCACCGAGAAGGGAGCTTGTTGATCTAGTGAAGTAACTCTCGAGTTGGGTACTCAGGGAGTGGTGTAGGGCGGAGAGGAGCTCCGTGACCGAACCACTATAAATCATCGTGTTCGGTTTGCGCTTTCTTTTACTTACTACTTTACTTTTATGCCTGCATTATATGATTGCTTGTGTTATGACTTGATGATTATACTTGTGTGACAACTTGTTTTAGTATATGCTAGTCATAAACTATAATTGGCATCTTTCATATCACAACAAGCTAAATCGGATATTTGATACAACAAGTTTTAAGATTTTAAAACGGAAACGTATTCACCCCCCCCCCCCCCCTACGTTTTCACATACTACATGTTCAAAGTGTTTGGTTTGAGGTGGAACTGCATGGAGCTCAGAAAAATCGTAAACCTGAGGTAATTCAGGATAGTAACGATGATGTTGCAGGGTCTCAAAGAAAGTTGAAGGTTAAACAACTTAAAGGAAAGACAAATACGGACTACTAGGTAAATGAGCATGTACACCTTGGTGCAAAGGTGGGGGCAGACATTATGAAAATCGGAGTTCCTGGTCAAGAGGGTACTGAGATCGTCGCTGCTAAAAGGAAGAATATGAAGGAGGTCTAAGGAAATCTAACTTGAATATTTACTAAGTTACAATGCCTGGTTAACAACATGGTCCCAGCTCGAGGTTCCAACATTAGATGAGGATGTTGAGTATATGTATAGACTTAGAATTACTGCTAAGGTGAAAATTGTTATATTATAGTAGCAATTCTTAGTGGGCTAAAATGTAATTAGTCTATGTTTAGGGATTTATTTGTACTTAGTAAAATAGAGTTAGGGTTAGACTTAAGCCAAGATTGTTTGTTGTGCAACGCAAGCAAGGTAATTATGAAATTCGAATTCCATGAAGATTGTACCCCTTCATTTCTATAAATAGAGGCGAGGGGATGCTACTTGGTACATTCTTCCTTGTTCATTCGTTAGTTAATACAATGTAACATTTGGGGTCACATATGTAGTTACTTTGAGTCAATATTCCGAACTAGCTTACAAGGTTTGTTAGTATTTTTTTCAATATGTTATATTTAGCAAATTCCACATATATGTATATCACTATCTAGATGACATTTAGAATAGTCTTAATAGGGGTGGCTTCCATGCGTGAAGTGATGATCACGTGTTGTTCCCGTTACACAAGTAGAAGTAACTACAAAGTTAATCTAATTGTGTTCTATGACTGAATTAACGTAATGATTAATTTAAACAAATAAGTAAAATGTAAATATAAAAACACAAGTTTTTCAACGTTTAAATTCTTATTAGAAATCAATCAAAAGAATCTATTACCCAAGTGTTTGCGGAATAAACACTTGGGATCGAATAGACAAGGTATGGTTTGTTCTCCTCTCTAAACTCAAGTTATTCTTGAGCGGTAACAATAATGACCCACTGAGCTATCTCAAGGACTTGGTTATTCTTTGGAGGAGAAAAGTGGTTTTGTGAAAGTCTAAGTTTTTAATGCACAAAAATTAACCCACTTTTCTCCCATCTGTTCCTATTTATACACAAGTATAAAAGAGCACCCATGATTAAAAAATACAAAAAGAATAACCTAGCGTGTCTGACAAATACAACAGTATTTGTCATTTCCAAGAACCAATGGGAATAAGCTAAAAAGTCTTTCCAAGTGTCAGCTATGACACTTCTTGACTTTAAGCCGTTTTAGGGAAGGTTCGCTTCTGGCCCAATAAGACTTCTCATCTATTCAAACTCTTCCCGCCTAATCCCGCCTTTCTTTCAGACTTCAGATTCTTCAGTCTAGGTCTTCAGTCTTCAATCATTTATTGTTGTTGAGGAGACTGGGGTTCAGTGAGTTCTTGTCAAATACTCACTGAACCCATTACCTTCTTCTTTGGCTTAAGTGACACTCAGGGAGTTCCGCCTCACTGAATGGTGAATCTTTCTTCTTAGACTCGTCCTAAGCATCTTGAAGGTAACTCACTGAGTGACTGTTCACTCAGTGACTTGAGAGTGTTTAAGGTTGATTAACACTTGGCTAATTTGTGTCCAAATCCTGTTTTCAGGACGCTTGGGTACTGACGGACCCAACAATCTCCCCCTATTTGGATATAAATTATGCCTAAGTGTTTTGATCAGTTATGAGTGAGCAAATGGGCTTCTTCTCATACTGAATATACAAAATGTATGTCACTGACCCTTTGGAAGGCCGGTTGGCCAAACTCATCAACGAAGAAAATACCATACTCAGGAGTCTTGATGACTTTGTTGGGAACAAATTTCACTCCTTGAGGAGGAATCCTGTTGCAATGAAGGGCGGCTATGAACTGTTCAGGCTCCTGTTCCACAGCTTTCCTTTTCTTCCCAATCTTCTGAGTAGGCTCAGGGATTGACAGTCCCTGAGAAGCAAGCGCCTTCTCATGATCTATTCCTAAACTCTTAGCCACCTTTTCCAGTTCCTCATATTTGGAGTTCAGGGTCTTTAGAAGGCTAGGAACAATCTTGCCTTGCTTCTTCCTCAGGATGGGCATCATCATGTCCCATTCCCTTAGCCCATAGTCTGAGAACTTGAAGGGTTTGTTTACCTCAGACTTTCTTGGCCCCCTGTGAACCGTTACGCTTATAGGCTTGGTCAGGTGAATGGTCATATCAGTGATGGTGCCTTCTCCCTTGGTCTTCATCATGTGCCACATATACCTCTCATAGGATTTCTTCCTCCTTTCTTCTCTAAGCTTGGGCTGCTGATTGTGTTCCCTAATGAGGTCAGCCTAAAGCTTGAGGAATTCTTCCCCTTGATTTCTTGATCAATCTCCTTGATTACCTCCTTGGCAACCTCAACAATTACAGGTCTGTTGAGTTGCTCAGCTTTTTCTTTTTCCCTTCTTATGTCCTATTCATGCAAGACTACGGCCACTTCCGCTGGAGTTCCAAAGAATTTCCTTCCACCATCCAATTCAACCTCAAATGGTGCATCAGGGTCTGGATGTCTTTCAGTTGATGCCTTAACCAATTGTATTTGAGGAGATTCATCAGTCACCATGATTCCCTTCCCTCTGTCAGTGAGAGGGGGTTGACTGGTGGAGGTCTCAGGCACTTCTATTGCTATGGCTTCAGATTGTACAGGGATTGTAGCAACAACAAGTGCTGAAGATGAAGGTTCAGGAGTAGGATCATCAAGTTTCTCCCCCTCAACAGATGCTGGAACTTCAGTGTATGCATCTGTTGACTGAGGAGGTGGGGTAACCGGAGAGGCCTGAAGAATAGACAAAATACTGGAGACCATTTTCTTGACATCAGAGGTCTCATTCTTCAGGGCGGAGATGTCTGCCGCCATTGTAGCCTGAGTTGTTGTGAGTTCAGTGACCTTTGTGGTATAATGGTTGATCAGCTCATTATGTTTGTTGGAGAGCTAATCAAATGCTGTGGGTATCTTGGTCAGGCACTCTTGGGAACTAGCGACTGACTGTTGAATTGAGTCTTGCTGAGACCTTAGTGGTTTAAGATCCACCTCTTTCAGGAGCTTGAGCAGTTCAGTAATGTTGGTGGAGGTGGTCTTCTGAGTATCCATATACTCAGTCAGCTTTGCGATCAGGGCTGGATCATCTCTGAATTCCTCCTGAATCGAATCAAGAGTCTTCAATATGTTGGAGAGCTGCTTGTCTTGTTCAGAACCCATATGGTCCATGGATGTCCTAATTTCAGCCTGAGTTGCTTCAACAGTAGCCCTGAAGTCAGCATAGGAGACTGCCGCTTTAGTATGCTGGTCCCATTGTTCTTCAGTGATCTCACGGAAGAGGGCATGGTTGGCCTTGCGGAGGAACTTCACTAGTTGCCTTTCAGTGAGAAGAAGAATGTTATCATACTTCTGCAGGTATTGAGGAGTTGCAGGAGCAGATGAGTGACCTGATGATGATGATGATGTTGATGGTTGGGTGAGTGGCTCTGGTTGATTCTCAGGAGGAGGATATGGTTGTTCAGTTTGCTGAGGAGAGTTGTATGTGTCAGTCTCCGTTTCCTCCCCAACACCAAAAATTTCTTCGTCCCTAAAATCTACTATCTCTTCGTCTGATACATCATTTATTAAGTTCTGAAGATCCACCAGAGTAGGAACCAGGGAAGAATCCAGCTCCCCCTCAGAAGAGGGTTTGCCTTCATTGTGGCCAGGTCCTGACCCCTCCAAGTGAACTGAGTGGGTTTTCTCAGCCTGGACCGTGGAGTCAGTTCCCAAGTGACTGGATTCGCCATGGGGGGTTGTGGGTTCCGTATCAGCGGGTGGTTTTAATCCCTCTGAGTCTTTGTCCCCCTGAATGCCTTCAAGGACTGGCGGGTGTTCTCCAATACTATCATGAGGCAATGATTGGTTGAGGTCCCCCTTCCCATCAGGGTTGTACTGCCCTTCTGAGGATTTAGGGACCGTTTCTCCCTGAGATCCTGAGTGTGATTTCTCAGGACAGTAAACAGGATGTGATTGGGTGTGGGTCCCCTTCTCAGCAGAGTAGTGCTGCTCCACTGAGGGTATAGGACCCTGTACTCCCTCAGGCAAAGGTTGTGATTGACTAATGCCTTCATCGGGATGTGAAAGGGTGAAGGTTCCAGACCCCACTAACTTGTGTATGTCAGAAGAGCCATGTGGAAAGGGTTTGCCCGAGGACATTGAGGATGATTTCTTAGTACCCTCCGTTGGCGTTTGTTTTACGGTCAAGAGGGTCTCAGTAGTGGGTGTCTCAGAGGTCTTGGCCGTTGTTTGCCTTTCTTTAGGCTCTGAGGCAGAAGTCTCAATGGCGAGTGGTTTGGGTTTAACCACCTTCTTGGACCCTGCCTTCTTCTTTTTCTCTTTTTTTGTCGGAGAAGGTACTGGTGAGACAGCATTTGCCCCCTGAATGACCATCAGCATGTATGTGGTCAGGGGGACTAGTTGTACCTCAGTAAGGTCTCTTGAATAGTTGGCTTTATGTAAGACGTCAGGTTTAGATCCCTCAACGTTTGGCCTAACATATTCAGAGCCTAGTAAGTCCTGAAGCACATAGGAAATGAACCTAGGGTAAGACATATGTCTTTGCCTAGATTTTTCTGATAGCTTGGCTACGAGGTCTCGGAAGATTATCTCTCCGATGTCTATCTTTCTACCCTCCAGGAGGCTGAACACCATCAATTGTTGTGATGCATTCAATTGCTCCGTGGAGGATTTATTGCCTCCAAAGACCTGAATGACAAAGGTCATCAGGATCCTCCAGACAGCAGGGAACCAAGTGTTAATTATTGGTGCTTTGGCCAATAAGATTCCTGGGGCCACTTCAGGATTTTTTACATCATGTGGCCCTAGTAAAAGCAATTCGGCCTTTACTTCTGGGTCAGTGGGCTGAGGGTCAAAGTTCTCAGCGAAATCAAGACTTGTGGCCTTGATAAAGGTTGGGTAATCCAGGGAGAGGGTCCTTCTCCCGTTCATCACTGAGAACGTTATTTGGGTCTCCTTGATGTCATGAGGGCTTGTTGCCACTACTGTACACCAAAATTCCCTCAAATAGTCATGATATATGACTGAGGGGGTTTTTGTAAACGTCGTAGCAAGAAAGCAGTTTTGAAGATATTTGACTACATTCTTGTACACCCAAAATTTTTCGGGGTAGGCAAAATTTCCTACGACGTTATTTTTGGTCATGTCCACGCCCTCCATTGTGAATTCTACATTTGGGGCGTAGGTGATAGCTTTAGAAGCAGCCATTTTTTTTAAAGAGTCTTGGTTTTGACAAAAAGATGGTCTGGTTTTCTAAAGATGAAGAACACGCACACAATAGTTTTTTTTTTTGAAAGAAAAGGGCAAGAGTTTGCTTAAGATTTTCTAAAAACGTGTGTGTGTTGATTTGTTTGGGGGTATTCATAGGGAAGTGGAGGGAAGGGTGGTTTAGGCATTAATCGGATTATTCTAAAAAATTTGAAAACCGTTTTGTATAAAATGTTTGGGATCCGCATTAAATGTCACCACTCCACTTTCCTGGGTTTTGCGCAACAGTCGAGGTGAACAGTTGTGCCATCTGCAAAAAGTGTAATTTGCAGAGTTTACATCATCACACATATATGATGTGTGAGAAGAGGCATTAAATGCCAAGTGGGTAAGTGGGGGCCCAAGAGGTGCATGCGAGAAGGCAAAGGAACATATATTCCTATATTAAATAGGTATTCAGTTACCAACCTCGGACATTTACTAACTAGATACTTAGAGCATTTAAGTTAGCATTGAATGTCATCTTGAGGGCCCTGAATGACTTTTCATTCAGTGAGGGGTTCAGGGAAGGTGATTCAGTGATCTTTTTCACTGAGGAACACATTGAGTCAGGGACCTGAGGTTTTCAGAATTTACACTTAGTTAGATGGATTCAATCAGTGGACTGATTCTCAATACCCAACATTCCTAATTCAGCTTTCAGTCTTGTGAAAGTTGGTTCATCCAAAGGTTTGGTGAATATATCAGCTAGCTGATATTCAGTAGGAATGAAGTGTAATTCAATGTCACCATTCATGACATGGTCCCTGATGAAGTGATATCTAATATCAATGTGTTTTGTTCTCTGATGAAGAACATGGTTGTTTGAGATGGCAATTGCACTTGTGTTATCACAAAAGATGGGAACCATCTTATACTGGATTCCATAGTCACTAAGTTGACTTTTCATCCAGAGTACATTTGCATAACAACTGGCTGCTGCAACATATTCAGCTTCTGTTGAGGACATGGCAACTGATTGTTGCTTCTTAGCACTCCAACAGACTAATTTTCCACCAAGAATTTGGCAGGAGCCTGAGGTGCTTTTTCTGTCCATGTTGCATCCAGCATAGTCAGAGTCTGAGTAACCTTTGAGATCAAATTCTGAACATTTTGGATAGTATAATCCAAGGTTTGGAGTACCTTTCAGGTACCTGAGTATCCTTTTCACAGCTGTGAGATGAGATTCTCTTGGGTCAGATTGATATCTGGCACACAAACAGACTGAGAATTGGATGTCAGGCCTTGATGCAAGTAGATACATCAGTGACCCAATCATTCATCTGAAAAGAGTTTGATTCACTGGTTTTCCAGTAAGGTTAGGACCAAGGTTGTTTGGTGGAACCAAGGGAGTTTTGACTGAGGCACAGTCACTGAGCTCATACTTCTTCAGTAGGCTTCTGACATTCTTCTCTTGACTGATAGAGGTTCCCTTATCAGTCTGCTTGATTTGCAGTCCAAGGAAGTAGGTCAGTTCTCCCATCATGCTCATTTCAAATTTCTTAGCCATTAGTTTTTCAAACTGTTTGCAAAGTTTATAACTTGTTGAGCCAAATATGATATCATCCACATATACTTGTACAAGGATGACATCACCATTTGTCCTATAGATAAACAATGTGTTGTCTATCTTGCCTCTGACAAATTTGTTTTGGATCAAGAAGGCTGAGAGAGTTTCATACCATGCCCTGGGTGCTTGTTTTAGTCCATAAAGGGCTTTGTTAAGCTTGCAGACATAGTTAGGAAACTCACTGCTTTCAAATCCAGGAGGTTGCTGAACATAAACTTCTTCTTTCAGTGAGCCATTTAAGAATGCACTTTTTACATCCATTTGGTACACCTTGAAGTTCATGTAGGTTGCAAATGCAAGGAAGATCCTGATGGCTTCCATCCTTGCCACTAGTGCAAATGTTTCTTCATAGTCAATGCATTCTTGTTGATTATAGCCTTTGGCTACAAGTCTGGCCTTGTTTTTAATAACTATGCCATTTTCATCAGATTTGTTTTTGAACACCCATTTCATGCCAATGACTGAAACATCTTCAGGACATTTGACCAAGGTCATTACCTTGTTTCTATCAAATTGTTCCAGTTCATCATGCATGGCCTGAACCCAACTTGGATGTTTAAGTGATTCTTTGACACTTTTGGGTTCAATTGTGGAGATGAAGTCCACAAATCGGCATTCATTGGCTGAGGCTGCTGTTAGTTTAGCAGCCATGCTTCTGGTGAGCATGCCTTCAGTAGGCTCTCCAATTATATTGACAAGTTCTATATCTTGAGACCTAGTCCAACTGTCTTGAGGTCTTGGATACTGATTAGAACTTGTGGAGGCCTGATTGGTTGGAGGTGTAGATTCTGGTGCAGACACCTGATGATCTTCAGGATCTTGAGTGTCTGACTGGGTTGACTGATCACTGAGATTGTTTGGTTCCTGAGCACTTTGTTCAGACTGATTGATTGCATCAGTACTTTTGTTTATGCTTCAACAAACTCAGTGATGGTTGGGTAAGGAAGGTTGTGAGGGATGATGTAGTAGGAGTGAGTGGAAGGATCATTTTCAGGATGATGCTCATCAGGAGGATATCTTGATGAATCATCAATAACTATCTCTTCCACTGAGGTGTTAGAAACACTGATTGCTTCAGTACTCTCATCAAAGGTAACATGGAATGTTTCCTCAGTTTGCTGTCTCCTAGTGTTGAACACCCTGAAGGCCTTTGAGACAAGAGAGTATCCTAGAAAGTATCCATCATCAGCTTTGGCATCAAATTTCCCTAAGTGATCCTTGTGATTATGAATAAACACAGGACACCCAAAGACATGAAAGTAGCTGATGTCAGGGATCCTTCCCTTGAATAACTCATAAGGGGTTTTGCTATGTCTCTTGACAATGATGGATCTGTTTTGTGTGTAACAGGCAGTTTTTACTGCTTCAGTCCAGAAGTGTTTGGAAAGGACTGATCCATTTAGCATTGTCCTAGCTGCTTCAATGAGTGTTCTATTTTTCCTTTCAGCAACACCATTTTGTTCAGGTGTGTAAGGAGAGGAAAAATTATGGGAAATTCCTTTCTCATCACAGAAACATTCAAGTTCATAGTTTCTAAACTCTGTCCCATTGTCAGTCCTAATCTGTTTGACTTTAATGTCATTTTGATTTTCAATGTTCCTGACAAAGGACATGATTGTTTCAGCTGGCTGACTCTTTTTGGTCAGGAAGTAAACCCAAGTGTATCTTGAGTATTCATCCACAATGACCAGAGTATACTTCTCATGGTTAATGGATCTAGGACTGATGGGCCCAAAGATATCCATATGGAGATGGAGAAGGCAGTTCCTGATGGAAAAGTTTGTTTTGGTTTTAAAGGATGTTCTATGATGTTTACCTTTTTTCACAGGCAGAGCATGGTTTATCCCTTGAAAACCACAAGTGATGGTAAGCCAAGGACCTTGTTTTGTTTCACAAGATTGTTTATGTTTTTGAAGTTCAGATGGGAGATTCTCTTATGCCAAAGCCAGTTGAGGGTTTCAGTTAGAGCTAGCAAATCGTGTCTTAACAGGTCTTAACAGGTTCGGAGCGCGCGAATAACACAAGTTTCAAACCTCAAAATGACTTGTTTAACACTTGGCTTTGGTAGTTTGAGTTTGGCAGATATACGTTTTATATATCAAAAAAGTTAAATATTGAATCCTCTAATACTTAAAACAATTATTTTAAAAAATCAAAAAATTGCATAGTACATTTTTTCCTTTAACAGGTCTTAACAGGTACCCAATTTGCCAGCTCTAGTTTCAGTGGCCTTAGCAAAGAGACAAGTTCCATTCTGAGTTAGACTGGACATGTCTAACACATAAACATCTTGCCTTCTTGGTGCAGTAAGGACAACTTCCTTATTTGCATTGAAGATGGTTCCTTGCTTATCATCAAACTGAACTATGTACTTTGCATCACATAGTTGACTGACACTGATTAAATTGTACTTAAGACCATTGACATAAGCTATCCTAGTAAAGACTATACCACTACAGTTTACTGAACCATAACCTTCAGTGAGACATGATGAATTATCAGCAAATACCACCTTGGGTCCTGGTTCTTCTACATATTTGTGCAGATACTCTTTCACACCAGTCATGCTCCTTAAACATCCACTATCTAGATGCCAAACTGGCTCCCTGGCATGCCTCTGCACAAATGATAAACTGAGTTGCTTGGCTTTAGTAGCCTTCTTAAAAGTAACAATTGATTCATGGTCAATGGTTGAGTGGACTGAGCTACCACAGATTTTGCATTTGATTGCAGATGTGGACTCAGTAGACTGAGAGGATGTCTTGGGAATTCCTCTTCTAGTCTGAATGACCTTCTCATGTCCTGAGGTGTCATGAGTGGGATCACCACATATGTCACAACTTGTGTCCATTAGACAATCCTCAGGAAGGTGGTCATTGAAGCCACAGTGAGGGCAAGGTGCAAAAGGCTTGGCCTTTTGTTTCTGTTTCTGCTTAGAATCATAGGGGTATTTTAAAGCCTGTGCTTTAAAGTTTGCAATTTTTGATGTGGCTGTGTATGATTGGTGATCAGAGGTCCTGTGATCTTCCTTTTTGCATATCATGCAGTAAAGGATTCTAAAACAATCATCAGTGGAATGATTGGTATAGTGACACAGCTCACACCTTTGCAGAGGTTTGGAGGGTTTTGGTTTGGTGCTTGAGGAAGCTGATTTGGGTTCCTTCATCTTAGATTGAGAAGGCTTCTCAGAAGATTCAATCTTCTCACTCAGCTTCCTGACAAGCTCAGCCAACTGATCAATTTTTGAGTCAGGGCTTTCTGTTTTTACTTCAGAAGGGACTGAAGTTGATGAGTCATCAGTATGAACTGAGACTTCAGGGGTTTGCCTTTGGAGAATGCTGAGAGTAGACCAATGGTGTGAGGTCTGAGCTTGGTGCAGCTCCCTGAAGGACTTTCAGAGGTGGGAGTGGTGCAAGTGATTCTGATTCAGACTCATTGACTGACTCAGTACTACTGGTTTGGTCAGTGAGTCCAAGCATATTTTTCAGAGCCTGACTTTCAGGAAGCAAGATTTTCCCAGTCTCAAAGTTTGGTAACTTACTGACTGGGTTGTCCCTGACAATCCAGTCATTTGACTTGGGTTGCATTTCCTGCTCAAAAGATATGCCAGCTGGAATAAAAGCCTTTTCTCTGTGACTTTCACTGGAGGTTTCAGTGAGTTGGTCTATTCCTATAACTTTCTTGTTTTCACTAGGAATTAGACTCACAGTTTCATAGACTTTGGGGTTCTTTTTAGTCCAGCCTTCAATGACAGCCTTTTCTTTGTTAAGTTCATTTTGAAGAGCTTGATTTTGTTTCAAAATCTCAGTGTTTTGAATTTGTAGTGTAACAGTTTCTAACTTGGCTTGTTTTAATACAAGCAATTCATCTCTACACTTATTTAATTCTAACACAAGATTGTTATATTTTGAAAGCAAATTAAGCCTTTGTTCTTCTACAAACTTAAGATCTACACAAATGTAATTCATATAGGACTGCTAATCAGAATCCTCATCCATTGAAAGTAAAATATTTACCTTTTTCATGGTTATGTTGACCCATTCTCCATTCCTTGCATGGCTTTTTCCAACAACCAGCTGATCACCTTCTGAAAGTGCCATTAGTGCACTTACTCTAATTTCCTCATCTTCTGAGGAGACCTCTTCTTCATCCCAGTCATAGGCTTCGGCTACAAGAACCTTGTTCTTTGTCTGAACAGGTTTGGGAGTTTGAGTAGCCTGAGACATTGAGGGATTAGTTTCAAGGAGGGCAAGTTTAGCCTTAGCTTTCCTATATTTAGCCTCAAAATCTTTTTGACCCTTTTGAACATTACTGTTTTGAAAATGTTGGGTCGACTGAAGCATTTTAGGTTGGAACTTGCTGGTTCCTAAAGAACTGTTTCCAGAAAATTTATAAGAGGGTTCTGAGATGGTTTTTGAATAACAGTCTTTAGCAAAATGACCCTTTTTACCACATTTGAAATATTCAGTGGTTTCATTTGCTTTAGCTTTTGAAAAGTTTGACTGATTTCTTTAGATAAAACGTTTTGAATTAGCAAGGAGTGCCATTTCTTGGAATTCCAAGTTTAAATCATTTAGGTACTCATTACTAGTTCTTTCATCAACCTCATCATTAGAATCCTCTTGAAAATCCTGCACAACACCATTAGAATAAAAGGCAGTTGATATGGGTGAGGAAGTCAGGGCCTTTTTGGTCTCAAGAGCTTTCTTTGAGTCTGGGTATCTCCTAGAGATTAAGTTTTCTTCATAGACAAACTTCCCATAGATCTCAGGGAGCTCAAGGGTCTGAATGTGATTAGCATTCCTGAGGCCCTGTGAGAAGTTTAGCCACTTCTCAGGGAGACTGTTGACAAAGCCAACATTGATCTCATGCTTAGACAAAACTACACCATCATTTGACAATTCATTTATCAGGGTCTTGTATCTGGTATATGTCTGAGAGAGACTTTCAAAGTCCTTTGCCCTGAAAGTGTTGTACTCAAGTTTCAGGTCCATGATCTTGTTTTCCTTGGTATTTGAGGGACCTTCAAAGCTATTAATCAAGTCAACCCAAGTTTGTTTGGCTGTAGAACAGTTAATGACTGATTCCATTATATCGTCAGGAAGACAAGATATAATTATGCTTTTCAGGCGTTGGTCTTGATTGACCACCCTTCTCTCATCTATAGTCCACTGAGCTTCAGGTTTGTTTAACCCCTCAGCAGTCTTAGGGACATAAGGACGTTCATTGATACAAGTGATGTAGTATGGTTCCATAGCAGTCAAGTAGCAAAACATTCGCTTTTTCCACTTGCTAGATTTTCCAGCTTCGAGTCTGGGAGCAACAGCTAAAAAGCTACCACCCTTTTTATCGACGAGCGGGGGCACATTAATATCAACCATAGTAGGATCTTGGTTTTAAAAAACCTTGAGCACTCTTAGTTTTTGAAAAGATTTTACAAACCAGAGGCTCTGATACCACTTGTTGTTCCCGTTACACAAGTAGAAGTAACTACAAAGTTAATCTAATTGTGTTCTATGACTGAATTAACGTAATGATTAATTTAAACAAATAAGTAAAACGTAAATATAAAAACACAAGTTTTTCAACGTTTAAATTCTTATTAGAAATCAATCAAAAGAATCTATTACCCAAGTGTTTGCGGAATAAACACTTGGGATCGAATAGACAAGGTATGGTTTGTTCTCCTCTCTAAACTCAAGTTATTCTTGAGTGGTAACAATAATGACCCACTGAGCTATCTCAGGGACTTGGTTACTCTTTGGAGGAGAAAAGTGGTTTTGTGAAAGTCTAAGCTTTTAATGCACAAAACTTAACCCACTTTTCTCCCATCTGTTCCTATTTATATACAAGTATAAAAGAGCACACATGATTAAAAAATACAAAAAGAATAACCTAGCGTGTCTGACAAATACAACAATATTTGTTATTTCCAAGAACCAATGGGAATAAGCTAAAAAGTCTTTCCGAGTGTCAGCTATGACACTTCTTGACTTTAAGCCGTTTTAGGGAAGGTTCGCTTCTGGCCCGATAAGACTTCTCATCTATTCAAACTCTTCCCGCCTAATCCCGCCTTTCTTTCAGACTTCAGATTCTTCAGTCAAGGTCTTCAGTCTTCAATCATTTATTGTTGTTGAGGAGACTGGGGTTCAGTGAGTTCTTGTCAAATATTCACTGAACCCATTACCTTCTTCTTTGGCTTAAGTGACACTCAGGGAGTTCCACCTCACTGAGTGGTGAATCTTTCTTCTCAGACTCGTCTTAAGCATCCTGAAGGTAACTCACTGAGTGACTGTTCACTCAGTGACTTGAAAGGTGTTTAAGGTTGATTAACACTTGGCTAATTTGTGTCAAAATCCTGTTTTCAGGACGCTTGGGTACTGACGGACCCAACATCATATCATGCACAAATGCTTGTTACATGGAAATGTTTTCATGCGTAGGAGCGAAAAAAGGGAGCAATCAGTGGTGATCATCATTGGTGAGGGAGTTTCTTGTGTGAGTGTGCTTTGTATGTGTATGTGTGTGTTTAGTGTGTTATAGTTACATGGTGAAGGCTGAATGATTGTTACGAGGGTAAATGTGAATGGGAATGAGGATAATGTGGCGGTCAAGTTGTGGTAATGAAACTCCTTATTTTTACGCCTAGTCCTAGTTTACCGCCAACAATGATTATGTATGAGCGTGTTAGTTTAATAACATGATGAGACTAAAATGAATGCGGATTGTTAAACCCAACCTTTTAGGAAGGTATGTTATTTTGTATGTACCACACTTCTCGAATTTAGGAGTTATCAAACACATACCATAAATTAAACATGATATAACACCATCAAACTCAAATCATCAAACACATACTCACAAGTTTTGTTTTTTGATTTCATAACATAGCATTTTGACCGTTTTAGTTTTAATATGATTATCTGATCAACATGACTTCGAACAATCGAAACACATCAAACGTTATCTCTATAGATGTTTGTGTAATGATAACCACGTTATCTTTACAGATGTTTGTGTAATGATAACTCGGAATCTGAGACTGATTTTTCACGTAATATAATCATTTTCAAAATGCAATCAAGAAACATTATGTTCCCGAGTGTATAATGAAAATAAGAGAAATGGAGAGCGTAAAAACGAGAAAAGGAGAAAAAAATGGATTTTTTTTTTTTTTTTTTTTTTTTTTTTTTTTTTTTTTTTTTTTTGTTTTTGTATGGTTCCCAAGTCGGATAGAAAAGAAGGTGATGGAACCAAATTATGCACAAAAATTATCTTCACTCCATATAATCTCAATTTGGGAAGAAGATTGGAAGGAGAAATTTGACATAATTTTCTTCTCCCTTCTCTTGTCTCCAATAAAAACTCGTGAACAAGATTATTATTTATTTTCCGCTCTCATTCTATTCTTTTCTTTCCAAATAAAATATTGGAAACAGCTAGAAAACGTATAAAAGCCGAAGAAGGGTAAATAGTAGAGTACTGTGTGGAGAAAGAAGATTTAATGTAATGTCTATTGTTAGCTGCCCAACACACTCCTTCGGGCCATCTCTTTGTTTGTCTCCACCTTCATTAAGAATTTATCAAACAATATCTTAATAATACTCGTAGGGCAACCACTCAAAATTTCCTACACTCAAACTTTAACTTAAACTCAAACTTCAAACTCATTTAATTCATGTCGAAAATTGACAACCACCAATTAAAGCTACCATCTTTAATCATAAGCTAAGGAGCTGTTTACTTTCTGCTTAATGTCCTGTTTAGTAACAAAACTGGCTGAAAACAGAAAACTTTGGTGTTTCTTTTTAACTTATTGCAAAAGAGAATCCTTAATGTGAAAGGGGGCAAAATTTGATGCTGTTTCTATCCAGGACGTCTTAATACGAGTTTTTTTTCCCGAACTAGTGTAGGTGGAAAAAATAAATTCGAAAAATTTAGAAAACTTCGAAAAAATTTATAAAAATTTAAATTTTTTTTTAAATTTCGAAAAATTTATAAAAATTTATAAAAATTCGAAAAATTTATGAAAATTCGAAAAAATTTATAAAAATTTTAAAAAAATTCGAAAAATTTTAAAAATTCAAAAAATTTATAAAATTTATAAAAATTCGAAAAATTGATAAAAAATCAAAAAATTCGAAAATTTTATAAAAAATTTATAAAAATTCAAAAAATTTATAAAAATTCAAAAAATTCGAAAATTTTATAAAAATTTATAAAAATTCAAAAAAACTTATAAAAAATTTGAATTTTTAAAATTTTTTTTTCGAATTTTTATAATTTTTTTTGAATTTTTAAAAATTATAAATTTTTACAAATTTTTTGAATTTTTAAAAAATTATAAATTTTTATAAATTTTTTGAATTTTTTAAAAATTTTAATAAGTTTTTTCGAATTTTTATAATTTTTTATAAAATTTTCGAATTTTTTGATTTTTTATAAATTTTTTGAATTTTTAAAATTTTTATAAATTTTTTCGAATTTTCATAAATTTTTCGAATTTTTATAAATTTTTTCCACCTACACTAGTTCGGGAAAAAACTCGTATTAAGATGGTCAATTAAGCATAAAAAAGAAACAACATATATCCGCACAGACACTAACTAGAAACAAGACACATATATCTACACAGACACTAACTAGAAACAGGAAAAAAAAAAACAGCCCCTTAAGTTTAAATTCATTTGAAGACCGTTTTTTCAAAACACATAAAGTTGTTTAAGTTTGCTTATATAATCATGCGATGCAAAAACCCGAAATAAACATTAGAGTTTGTAGAATCCAATAATCTTCACGTCATGACTTTTTATTACTGATATGGGTGATTGTATACAACCAAATTTTATTTTTCCCATAGAAAGATATTTTAACTGTTGGAAAATTGGTTGGCAAAAGTAACTTTTGACCAACTTTGGACACAATTATTTATATGTATGTGTCATATATATAAGTAATGGTTTGTAGGTTTGCGTTCTCCTCGAAGAGAGCTTCGCAATAAGTCTTTATGTGTCCAAAATAGAGTTGATGTGAATGAGATATCGGGTCTCAAAGTTAGTCATTCGGTACCATGACTAAAGAGGAAAAATAGTTTACTTTCAATCCCACATCGGTGGGATGGGTAAACTTAGAGGGAGTCTATTGTGTATAAATAGAGACCCTAATTTCACAAGTTTACACACATCAAATCAATAAGTATTATTGATTTCCAACATAAGAAATACGCATCTCTTAATATGAAATTCCTGGCAGTTTAGTTAAGTCCGACAGTACAACTTACTGTTTTGGCTGTTGTACCCTGGGAAACAGACGGCGAATCTGTTTTAAGGGAAGCGTGTCAAACACGTGCCTCGGCTTTGTAGTGCTTCGTTGCTGATCTCCGTTGGTGATCTAGTAAGTCTTTTTATTAGTTTATTGTTTTATTTAATTATCGTTTATTTGCTTACATTCTGTTTGTATTTAATTTTCTGTTAGTTATATATACTGTTAATTTTATTTATTGTAAGTTATATTTTATTAATAAAGTGTAACCGTTTTCCTACAATCTTAAAACAGATTCTGTGTAACAGAATTAAAACACTTTTATTAAAATCGAATTAATTTAATTAACAGATTTTATACAAACTGTTTTTCTGCTGAAACCAAGATTGTGTTTCTTTGAAAATCAGTTTTATAACTAAACAAAATTTTAATTAACAGATTTATAAACGATTTTTAAAACAGTTTATTGAATCAGTTTATATTGAAACCATGATGAGTTTCTTTTCAAACTGATTTCTTTTAGTTTGTTTATTACGTATTTTATTGTTTAAATCTGGATTTATTGAAACCAATTTTGTGTTTCTTTGAATCATGTTTGGTACAAGTTACATAATCCATGTCGAGTTTATTAGATACCATATTGTTTTAACAGTTTTTTTTTTAACGTTTTTTGTGTTTAAATATTCACAAGTTAACTGATGAGAACATAATTTGTGACCCTAGTGAATCTTGTGAATATAATTGGTGCGTTGATTACTAACATGGTTGCAAATCATGATGAAATCAGATTCATTGAAACCAAGTGGAGTTTCTTTGAAACAAATCTCATAAAATACAAGTTGCTATTTTATTAGATTACTAGAACCCAAGATGAGTCTGTTTGAAACAAAATTTGATAATATATAAGCTGTTATCATATTTTGGTGGATAAGTTTCTTTGACTTGTTTAGCTTATTTAAACCAGGTTGAGTTTAATTATAAACTAAATATAGTTCTTGAAACTTTATGCATATGAAAGTAGATCTATAGAAACCTTGTTGAGTTTCTTTGGAAGAGTAAATCTATTTTGAAACCTTGTCGAGTTTCATTGTAGAATTAGACCATGTGTTACAGATCTATTAAAATATTCTTAAAGAAGATTGACAAAATCATATTACAAATTTGTTTTTGTTTAAAACATTATGTAATATGCCATATTGTTTAATTGTTTTAATAGAAAGACTTCTTTAAAAGCGGTTTTGTATAATGGATCTTACAAAACAGTAGTGTTTTAAACAAAATTCGATGTAATCATTTTGTTAAGAAACACTTTGTGATATATCAAGTTGTTAATTATTCCAAATTTAGTTTTAGACTAATAACGAAATCTAGTATTAACAGAATGTTTGGAATGTCACGAGTGACATCTAAAGGATCTGCTCCCGAACTTGATGAAAGGGAGACCGATACTCGAGTTATGTGTACGGTAGATGCTTTAAAGCATTCGGATTTTATGTGCCATAACTATGGGTTAAATGGTCTGAATGACATGAAAATTGTTGCCAAGGCGGGATCCGACCTTAGATAATGGTGGATTAACACTTAGGCATCATGTCATGAGTATGATGATAAGAGTTTGGTTAACTCTTTCAAAGCAGCAGAAAATGGAGAGATGCAATTTATGGGCAACTCTACAACTGCTAATAGCAAGGGAAAAAGAAATGTGATGTTGAAATTCACATGTGGAAAAGAGCTTAAGTGAACCAACACGTTGTATGTGCCAGAGATTCATAGGAATCTTGTGTCTGGATGGTTGCTTAATAATTTGGCTTTCTTTTTATTTAATCAAATAAAGTTGAGTTAACATTGAACAAAATTTTGGTCAGTACGGGTTATGCCCTTTATTAAATGTTTAAGCTGAATCTAATTTTTTTAATGGTTGTTTTAATAAAATGAGTATGAATTTAGCTTATTGGATTCTTTAAATGTATAGCATGGCCAACTCGGACATGTTAATTTTAACTTAATACGTTGTTTAATTAAATAAACGAACATAGATTACATAAGTAAAACTTGTGTTGAAGCCAAATTGACAAGATTGTCTTTTCACTCGGTTGACCGGAAATTAACCGAACCCTTGATTCACGTGGTTTTATGTGATTTGAAATCGGTACCTACTAAGGTTCTAATTAGCGGGTACTTCATCGTAATTGTTGATAGTAGTACAAAATATTGCTATTTATACTTACTTGAGAGTAAGGATATAGACAAGATTGATCTATACAAATAAGTTGAGAATCAACTTATTATCGAAAACAAGGCGGTTCGAAGTGATAACGGAGGTGAATATGTGTCTCCATTTCTAAATGTATGTGCTAAACATTGGAATAAGATACAAATTTATTGCTCATTATACGCCTCAACATAATTGTTGGATGAAAAGAGTCGTACCTTAAATGATATGGTTATGCCATGTTATTAAAGTCTTGGTTTAAACAATGGCATGTGGGGGAAAGCGATTCTATTGGCTACTTATCTTTTAGATAAGATCCCTTGTAAGGAAAAGAAGATAGTTCTATGAACTATGGATGGGATGATAACTATCCTATAAGTACTTACGAATGTGGGGGGTGTCTATCTGTCCCGACACCCAAGGTTCAAAATATTGGACCTAAAACTGTGGATTGCATATTCTTGTGATATGCTCATTACAGCAGTGCTTATCATTTATTTGTATATGATTCAAAAAATCTGAATATATACAAAGATACGATAATGGAATCAAGGAAAACTTTCATTGTTTGAAACTGTGTTTCCTTATTTATCTGAGAAAAATGGATGTTCATCTAGACTAGACGATACAGTTGTCCATGATGAGAGGCAACTAAATGATGATGTCCTTCATGATGAGAGACATTAAGATGATAATGTTGTTCGTGATAAGAGACAACACGGGATTGATTATGATCTCCATGATGTGAGACAAGATCAACCCAGAAGAATAGGTTGAACCTAGAAGAAGCAAACAGGCAAGAACCGAAAAATTGTTTGGATCTGATTTTGTTTCTTTTATGGTAGAAAATGAACCTAAATGTGAAATAGATTCTATTTTACAAAAATGATACATTATAGCTCGTGGATTTACCTCCTGGTGGTAAACCACTAGGCTACAAATGGTTTATACCTAACAACTACAAAAGGTTGTCGATAAAACCATTGATAAGTATAAAGCAAGATTGGTAATTAAAGGGTTTAGACAACGAGAAGGTCTAGCTTACTTTGATACATATTCGTCAGTTACACGAATAACCTCTATTAGGATGGTACTTGCTATTGCTGCTTTAAGAAATTTGGAAGTCTACCAAAATGTATGTGAGAATGGCTTTTCTAAACAGGGATTTAGAAGAAGAAATCTACATGAACCAACCTGAGGGTTTCATGGCTCCTAGACAAAAGAGAAAAGTTTTGTAGGCTTGTTAAGTCATTATACGACTTAGAAAAAGCTCCCAAACAATGATATCCAAATTTTCTACCACGTCATGTTAAAATGTGGATTCAAAATTAATGGATGTATGTTGAAAAATAAATCACTGGTATATATGTAATCGTGTGTTTATACATAGATGGTATACTTATCACTCGAAGTGATAACAAGATGAACAAATCCACTAATGAAATGTTGGAGTTAAGATTTGACAAGAACTACATTAGTTGTTTGATATGGTTCTTGGAACTAAGATCATATGATACCAGATGGATTTGTTTTGAAGCTAAAAACACTATAAGGACAATATTCTTGAGAGGTTCAATGTGGGGGATTCCGGCCTAGCTAGAACTCCAATGACATCTTTAGAAATCTATTTAAAATAGAGGTAGAGGTGTTGCCTATTTTGAATACTCAAAGAATATTGGGCGTCTTATGTGTCTATAACTTGTGTGAGACCTGATCTATAAATTATGACCAGGTTTAGTAAATATACCAGTAATTCAAGTGATGACCACTTGAATAGTATTACACGAGTACTATGATACTTATGATATTGCATTTTGGAAGATATCCAACTGCTATATAATGGTAGAGTAATGCAAATATGGATTCTTACATAAAAGAATCTAGATCCACTAGAGCGGATGTATGGACTCTACGTAGGAAGCCATGTCTTGGAAATCTTGAAAGTATTTCAAACAGACTTTTATAGCGAAATCTATGATGGAATTTAAATTTATCTACGTTTATTCGTAGAGGACATACCAAGATGGTGTAAACCGGTAACGACCATCTGTATAAAGTGTGATAGTCAATTGGAAATTGACAGAGCTCATATCACAATGTAAAACAGTAAGTCGAGACATATCCATCATAGACATTGATTGGTGCGACAACTACTCTCAACTAGAGTTATCACAATTGACTATGTAAAGTCAATAGATAACGTCGCGGATCCGCTTGCGAAAGGCTTAAGCAGAGAGTTAGTTAGTAAGTCGTCTAAAGGAATGGGACTAAAGCCCTTAAAGGAATGAGTTTATATGAAGGAAAACCTAACCCAGTTGACTGGAGATCCCAAGATCTGGGTTCAATAGGACAACCTAATCATATAAATGTGGGGGAAGTCAAGTCAATATGGGGGAGTTACTTAACATTGTAACTTCCTAGTCCATTCCTATAATAAATGTGACTTGTTGAGAGGTTAAACATATGGCTTTTATGATTCAAGATAAAATCATAAAGCATAATGATTCAAGATGAAATCACAAGCATATGTTTTTAATGATTCAAGATGAAATCACTTATGTGAGAGAGAAGTGGGGTCGCTTCGAAGGGAATTGTGGGGGGCGCAAATCCTAAGAGCTCTTGCAGAACCAGGAAAATGTTCAGGACCATAATGAACATGACTATGAGGACTTAACAATGTTAGGGAGAGTCTTGTGTAAAGTGTATTGTCGTCTACATAAACAGCAACTCAGTTCAAAGACATCGCGTCTACTGACAGCTAGGAGGCTAAGTGCATTTCACAAGGGAAGGTTCAAAGTGTCACACCTACCTATCCTTTGCAAGATTCAACTATTGGAATTTCATCGTAATTTTTGTATTACGACCGATCTCCATTCATGTGGGGGATTGTTGGAAAATTGGTTGGCAAAAGTGAATTTTGACCAACTTTGGACACAATTATTTATATGTATGTGTCATATATATAAGTAATAGTTTGTAGGTTTGCGTTCTCCTCGAAGAGAGCTTCGCAATAAGCCTTTATGTGTCCAAAATAGAGTTGATGTGAATGAGATATCGGGTCTCAAAGTTAGTCATTCGGTACCATGACTAAAGAGGAAAAATAATTTATTTTCAATCCCACATCGGTAGGATGGGTAAACTTAGAGGGAGTCTATTGTGTATAAATAGAGACCCTAATTTCACAAGTTTACACACATCAAATCAATAAGTATTGATTTCCAACATAAGGAATACGCATCTCTTAAGATGAAATTCCTGGCAGTTTAGTTAAGTCCGACAGTACAACTTACTGTTTTGGCTGTTGTACCCTGGGAAACAGACGGCGAATCTGTTTTAAGGGAAGCGTGTCAAACACGTGCCTCGGCTTTGTAGTGCTTCGTTGCTGATCTCCGTTGGTGATCTAGTAAGTCTTTTTATTAGTTTATTGTTTTATTTAATTATCGTTTATTTGCTTACATTCTGTTTGTATTTAATTTTCTGTTAGTTATATACTGTTAATTTTATTTATTGTAAGTTAGATTTTATTAATAAAGTGTAACCGTTTCTCTACACTAACACACGACACTATAAATACAACGCACACTAATCATATCATCATATCAGAACTTGAACGCATAACTACTCTTATTTTGATTTTGATTGTATCGATATTCTCACAAATATAGTAGGCCAAAGGCTTGTTGATACCACCAAAATTTAGGGGCCGCTTGGTTGGGGGGATAGTGGGGGTGAGTAATGGGTATATAATCATTAATGATGGTTGGTTTAAGGGAATGCAATAACCCATTACCCACTAGTGGGTAATGGGGCATTACCCAACAATTTGGGGGGTAAGGGAATGCATTGCATTG
>CP139509.1:468143526-468194660 GCA_021014915.2 Artemisia tridentata subsp. tridentata | reverse complement strand
TATGGATGACTTTTCGGTCATTGGGGATTCGTTCCAAGCATGTCTCTCCAATTTAGAAAACATGTTGAAAAGGTGTAAAGACACCAACCTTTGTCTAAATTGGGAGAAGAGTCATTTTATGGTCAGAAAAGGCATTGTCCTCGGCCATAAGATATCAAAGAACGGGATTGAGGTTGACAAAGCTAAAGTTGATGTCATTGGTAAATTACCTCATCCCACTTCCGTCAAAGGTATTAGGAGTTTTCTGGGTCATGCCGGTTTTTATCGTAGATTCATACAAGATTTTTCTAAAATCGCCCGGCCAATGACTCATCTTCTTGAAAAAGATGCTCCTTTTATCTTTTCACCAGAGTGCATCAAAGCTTTTGAAATACTAAAGAAAAAGCTCACTGAGGCACCCATTCTAGTTGCCCCCGACTGGGATATTCCCTTTGAGCTCATGTGCGATGCAAGTGATTTTGCAATCGGTGCAGTCCTGGGGCAACGAAAAGCCAAACATTTTCAGCCTATCCACTACGCAAGCAAAACAATGACTGAAGCTCAAACTCATTACACCACTACAGAAAAAGAATTGTTGGCTGTAGTGTATGCCTTTGAGAAGTTTCGGCCATATTTGATCTTGACGAAATGTGTAGTGTATACGGATCACTCGGCTCTCAAATATCTCTTTGCAAAACAAGATGCAAAGCCGAGATTGCTCCGTTGGGTTCTCCTCCTTCAAGAATTTGATATCATTATACGTGATAAAAAAGGAGCTGAGAACCTAGCTGCTGATCATCTGTCCCGATTAGAGAACCCACACCAAGATGTTTTCGAGAAAAAGGAAATAAATGAAACATTTCCTCTCGAGACACTCAATGCGGTTACTTTTCGTGGAGATTCTACCACCCCATGGTTTGCTGACTTCGCAAATTACCATGCGGGTAACTTCATAGTGAAAGGGATGTCGACCCAGCAGAAGAATAAATTCTTCAAAGATGTTAAACATTATTTCTGGGACGACCCCTACTTGTTCAAAATCTGTGCGGATCAAGTCATCCGACGGTGTGTTTACGGACAGGAAGCTATTGACATTCTCAAAGCTTGCCATGCTGGACCCACGGGGGGCCATCATAGTCCAAACTACACCGCCAAAAAGGTGTTTGATTCCGGGTTTTATTGGCCCACAATCTATAAGGATGCCCAAGAACTCATAAAAACTTGTGAAGCTTGTCAGCGTCACGGTAATATTTCACAACGGAATGAAATGCCACAAAATGCAATTCAAGTCTGTGAAATCTTTGATGTCTGGGGCATCGACTTTATGGGGCCATTTCCATCATCCAGAGGAAACAAATACATTCTCGTGGCTGTTGACTATTTGTCAAAATGGGTTGAAGCAAAAGCTTTACCCACTAATGATGCCCGAGTTGTTGTAAAATTCCTTAAAGCTCTTTTTGCCCGTTTTGGAACTCCACGTGCTATAATCAGTGATCGTGGTACGCATTTTTGTAATGACAAATTTGATAAAGTCATGCAAAAGTATGGTGTAACTCACCGTCTTTCCACTGCGTATCACCCACAAACAAGTGGGCAAGTTGAAGTTTCAAATCGGGGGATTAAAAGAATCTTAGAAAGGACTGTAGGAGAAAATCGTGCATCCTGGTCGGATAAATTGGATGATGCACTATGGGCCTTTCGTACAGCTTACAAAACACCCATCGGGTGTACACCTTACAAGCTTGTGTACGGAAAGGCATGTCATCTACCGATCGAATTAGAACACAAAGCCTACTGGGCCTTGAAACATGCTAACTTTGATCTACAAACTGCGGGTGATCACCGTAAAGTTCAAATGAATGAATTAAATGAACTGCGTGATCAATCATACGAGAACTCTTTGATTTATAAAGAAAAGACAAAGAAGATTCATGACTCAAAAATCAAGAACCGCGTTTTCAACGTTGGTGATCGAGTCCTTCTTTTTAATTCAAGATTGAAGATTTTCTCGGGAAAACTCAAATCCCGTTGGTCTGGTCCATTCACTGTTACAAAAGTTTATCCATATGGTACCGTTGAATTATCTCAAAATGACGGACCAAATTTCAAAGTGAATGGTCATCGGTTAAAACACTACTTTGGAGAGGACATACCATTTATGGTTGTCCCGGATCTTCAAACTTTCCCCATGAACCAATAAATGCGGGGATCGAGTCAAGCTAGTGACTCGGTGATCAAAAACATTAGCAAAACATGGGTTCTTACTCGTGTCTCTGTTTTCTTTCTATTTTCTACTACCTAGTGTGGGGGAGATGGTCCCTTCCACTTACTTCCCCGTAGACTTTTAAATTGCTTTTTCTCCCGGGCTGTTCAGGAGCACTTTATTACAGTTGGCCGTTCACAAGCGGTTAGCTAGCGTGATAAACCTGACTGTTCGGGAGGAATCAACTTAATGCGGGGTCGAGTCAAGCTAGTGACTCGGTGATTAAAAACATTAGCCCGCACCATATGGGTTTTCACCCATATTTCTGACTTCTTTCTATTTTCTACCACCCAAGTTTGGAGGAATGCCCCACAGGTTGTATATATGTAAGTATTTCAGTTTCAGTTAAAAAAAAAAAAAAAAAAAAAAAAAAAAATAATATATAATAATAATAATAATAATAATAATAAAAAAATAGAGGGAATTTGCATGCCTTAACGGCTTAAATGCAAATTAAATAAAAATAAAATAGATATGTATATAAAAATAATGGCTATTCAGTATTTCCCTTTTACGTTCTAAGTGTTGGTTTAACAGCCGGTTCTTTGAATATTGAGGGCAATATTCAGTTCTAAGTGTGGGGGGGAAATTCTAGCGAATTTTATCAAATGTATCATCTAGCACCCCCATTTTAGCCAAAATTTTAAAATTTTTTTTTTTTCTCACTTAGAACTCAGAAAATGGTAATCAGTCCGCCATGTCTAACACACATAAGGATTGGCTAATCCCGGAGCAAACGGCTCTGGGTAAAGATGTATCAAATCCGTTTATGGCTTGCAATTTGCCAAAAATTGTATGGTTCTCGACTCACCATATCTTTAATTAGTGAAGAGTTGGCTAGCCCGCAAGTTCATGGCTTGTGGTAAAGGCAGTGGAATACCATGATGGGTAATCAGCTCACCAAAGATAATAATTATTTTATCTAAGAGTTGGCTAGTCCAGAAGCAAACGGCTTCTGGTAAAGACAAACCAAAACCGTTGACAGCTGGTGATTTGCTCAAAATCACATGGTTATCAGTGTACCATAGTTCTTACTTGAACTAAAACATTTGGCTACTCCAGAGGTGATGGCTTCTGGTAAAGAGATACATCCATTAAAATCTTCATAAAAGATTGCTAGGGACTAGCAATAGTTTAGTGTGGGGGATTGATGAGTGTGTAAATACTCATCATTTCTTTCACATTTTGAGCTACAGAAACAGTCAAAAATACTTTAAAAAGTCTAAAAATGTATAAAAATATCATCTGACTGTGTTTTTATAAGTTTCAGGGATAAACAAACAATAAATGGCATAATTAGCATTTTAGTCCCTGAACTTTCAGAATTTGGCAAATCTAGTCCCTAGAATCTAAAAAAATGGAATTTATCATTCAAGGTCCCTAAAATAATCTTAATTGTCAAATTTGGTCCTTGAATGATTGTTTGGGCAAAAATTACAAAAAGGTCCCTCAACTTTGAAAAAATGTCAAAAATGGTCCCTGGGTTATTTAAAATGGAAAATAAATAATTATAACCCTTGTATTATTTATCTTGGCAAAATTGGTACCTTGTGATGCTTTTGGAAAATTACAATTTCAGTCCCTAAAAATCCAAGAATTACAAGAATGGTCCTTGTTACTAAAACTAAATCCAAATCCGGACCCTAAACTAATCCTAAGCCCAACACCCTAACTGTTATCTAAATCCTAAACCCAAAACACACCCAACCCAATCCTTTATTAAATAAACCCAGCCCAATCACCTAAATATTTAACCCGGCCCACCTTTTTAGTTTAAACCCAGGGTCAAACCTTTGTTTGACCCGTCTCTTTCCCTGAAAACCGCCAAACCATCCAGTCACCATCCCAGCTCACCCAAAACCACCATCCACCTCATCCCCCTCCTCCAACACTCCACCTAACACATCCAAATGCATTAATTGCATCTTCCCACTCCCCACTAACCAAAATCAGAGATAAACTCCAAAGTCCATTTTTTCCCGCCAAAAGTGCCAAGTGGTCGAATGAGATGAAATTGAGTAAATCAATGGCTCAGATGAGGTGGGAAGTACTCAGAAATGTCGACAAGAAGGTTAGAGACTATAAAGAGCAGAGGAGAGTGTATAATAGTTATCTAGTGTAATTTTTAGTTATTTAGTGTCGAATTTAGTTAAATTAAATTTCTCAGTGTAATTTTAATCTTTCAAGTATTGTTTTTAGTTGTCCCAGTGTAATATAAACCTTTTCTAATCATTAATTTCAGGTGTTTGTTTCAATCTCAGTGTTTGCAATTTTTAATTTATTTCAAAAATCCCATGTTTGTGAATGTTATTATTAATGTTATTTCTGGACTTGATAGGATCATATAAGCTCCTATAAAGCTTATTCAAGCTTTTAGTAACCTTAAAAACCAGTTTAGTATAAAAAATCAAAAATACCAAAAAAATCTCATAAATAGCTAATAAATTACAAATCAGTGGTAATGATGCAAGCAAGGAGCAGGGGAAATAATGGATTGCCTCTGGTTTAGAGTCTCAGGGGAGGCAATAGGTTGTGTTTGATCATTGGTAATTGATTCTCAGTTGTGGCCTGAATTCAAGTTGTAAGCATATTTCTTGATTTTTGGCATTCACTGTATTAGTTCTTAATTTAGTTTAAATCTTCTTGTTTCCTGCTTATTTGATATTGGTTAGTGATAATATAAATTAAAATTAGTAGTTTGTGTTTTGTAAATCCTAGTTTCTAGTAAATTAGTTAGACAGTCAAAATAGCTTAATTGTGATTCATAGGTTTTAGTTGTTAAATCTGTGTTAATTGTGTTCATTTGATCCTATATCATCATAAACAAGTGTCTGAAATCAGTTTCATGTTGTAATTTGTGGTTTAGTAACACTAATCCTAGAAGCACCCTTGCTAAGTTGTGTTTGGATCAAGCTGCATATCTGAGTTGATGCATGTTATTGTTTGAAATTCTTGTTTCTTGCATGTTTCTCTAGGTTGTGTTAGTTCATATCAGTCATAACAGATAGGTCTTATTAGTTAAAAAGTCAAAATCACCAATTTAAAATCACAACAGCTTAACTGTTGTGATTTTGATTGTGAAACTCATCACACTTGTTAAAAACCTGTTGAAATAGCTCACTCTTATATCATTATATCATAATTCATCAGTCTCAGTCCATTAGAACTAATCAAATCTCACCAAAGTCAAAGTTTCTATTTTTCTGCAAAAGTCAAAAAGATCAGCAAACCATGGTTCTGAGTTGCTGATCTTTGCCTCAATTGGACATCAATTGGAGTAATTGTGATAGGGCTTTTGGTGTTTTTGCATACTCAGTAGTGCTGAGAACATTTTGCCCCCATAATATTGTGTTTCCATAGCTTATTGCTTAGCTTAATCTTGCCTTAAAGTTTGCCTGATTTCCTGAATTTCTATGTTAGAATCCAAATCAGTCTAGTGTGTAATCTGTTTAATCTCTTGTTGTAATTTGTGTTTTTTAGTTAATTTGTGGTTATTTCATCATATTATCTCATTCCTGAACTTTTGGAATCTTTATTTGCTTTTTAGCTTATTTTGAGCTTATAAGCCAACTGCTTATTAGCCCAAATCTACTCTCTGGTCTTATTAAATTTGTAATTTTAATTTTCCTAGCCTTTTAATATTAATCTAGACTTAACTTAAATTTTTCAGAATTTTCCTAAGTTATTTTATATTTTTAATCATTTTAATTAGTTTTTAATAGTAATAAAATCATAAAAAATAGAAAAATAATCAAAAAAATATAATTCTAATTTTCATAATTTTCTTTTGTCATTTTTAATCTAGGAAAAATATAAAAATATTTTTAGGACTTAAAATCAAACGAAATAGAAATATAGTGATAGCTTCTATTTAATAGAATTTATCTTTTTAAATTTTAATTAAGTAATTTTCATTTTTATAATTTTCTTATCTTTTTATTACCTTTGAGTATTTATATAAAAATTTTCAGATTTTTGTTTGATCTTTTAGTATTTATTAGAATTTTAATTAGTTTAAATAATTATTAAATAGTTTTTAATTAATAATAATTAATTAATAAGTCAAATAAATAATTTTCTTTTTCCAATAATTTTCTTTTCTTATTAGGATTGTAAAAATATAAATTTCATATCCGTAGGCTGTTTATTTCTTAAAACTCACTTTTTATTTGGTACGTTTACGTTTATTTAAATTTAAACGTACGGTTTTAGGTTTTTATACGTTTTTAGTTAAATTATTTTTGCATCCTTGTTTATATAGCTTGGTTAAAGCTATTTTCTTATCTCATTAGTGTAATCAAAACCATAATCCCTTTTCTGTTCATAAACACTTGATCACAATCCGTTTTAAAACACAATTTCGCATCTCGCTGGGACTTAAACGACCCGGGGATAAAACTATACTCCTTGGATTATTGCATTGTGTCCTTGATAGTTTGACTTTTGTTGACCACATCCGTGGTTGATTTAAGTTGACTGTTTAGCACCGATTAAGACACAAAATACAACGCGACATCAACCAGATTAACGACACAAGCTTGAACTACAACGCCACACGAGGTGATATTGGACTAGACTCGATCACACTCACATACTAGGCTGGATCACTTACATATATTCGATTAATCATGTGTCTACGAATAAGATTTTATCTTCAGTTTACTTTGACTCGAACCAGACTCGATCATACTCCATTTTCAATACAGTTTATACCATTTTTTTGACTCTTTTGGACTCACAACATTTCTCATGCAAACACACCTTTATATAGCCACATTAATAAGATTACATTTGTAGATTCACCCTTTAATTCTTTACGTTTGTAATGTTCGTTTCTTAGTCCCATTCACACTTTCTCATGACTACAACAAAACGTATATCCAACGTATTCGAAACAAGATAGAATAGATCGAGATCGACACATGTTAAACGGTTTCATCATTTTATGTGACCCGATAACGAGACAACCATAGTTGTACCACGATTATATGATATAGTTTACTCTTGTTTACCCACATGTATGACGACTGGAAAAACAGTAAAACGAGAGAGGAAGAAAAAAAAACAAGTGATACCTTGGCTGGAACACCACGAACGAAATAAGGACCAAAAGAACCGAGACCTACACTCTTCGAAACTAAAACCAGTCACACGATCTCACCTGCTTCGACCTTGGTCTTGAAAGAGAAACGTAGCAGCAACTTTGTGTATTTATGTTTTTGTGTTTCGCATGAATGGGGAAAAAGAAAAAAAAGGAAACGCATAAGATATGGGTTAAAAAGGAATGGTGGAGCGTTGGTATTCCCAGAACACATGCCATCACACGCTTAATTTAATCATATAGCGTGTATATATGATAATGATTTGTATATGTTTAATGTAATTATCTGTTACCATATTTAGGGGATAGAATTTGTATTATTTATACTAAGGTGATCAAGGAGAATAATCACGGTTTACATTCCTTCATAGACATGAGAGATAATTAGGATTTGTTTGACTGATCACAAAGGTATGAGTGTGTTAACTGAATTGTGATATAAGCGGGTTTTTTTTTTTTTTTTTTTTTTTTTTGAGACCTAAAGTTTAATGTCATTTCTTAATACTTAGACTTAGGTTAAAATTTATAATGCTCTCGTGTATAATTATTTGTATGTTCTTAATATTTCAAAATTTTGAGGGGCAAAATAGGAATTTCAAATGAACGGAAATTTAGGATTTTACAACTCTTCCCCTCTAAAATAAAAATTTCGTCCTCGAAATTGGAGTAGAGAGACCAGATGGAAATGTATCGAATCACAGAAGATGTGAGGATGATATATACGCTTAACTCTTCAGATTCTCAAATAGCATCGTCTTCAATATAACCTTTCAAAGGCATTTTCATAAGCAAACAGATCTTGTTCCTCAAAAATCCATAATCTCATATCTTAACTCATAGCAGATCATAATGAAACAGATTCAACTAATGTGAAAAGTACATATAGCTAAACATATGTGTACTCCTCCATAGTAACAGATGGAATCCATACTTACGGAAAAACAGATTGTTTGATAACATCAAACGGCAGAAAGCTCTACAACAGAACCTAAGATTCTTATCAGAAGTACATAGGTCAACAACCGCATGTCGAGTATCCAAACGTATCAAGTCTTATATCGGTGAAGGCAGATTAAACGCATAGGCAGAATGAACCTAAAGTCTCACTAACGCAGATAATCTCAAACAGCTATCAGAAATTCTAAGGCTTCTAAGGTACTCCTCGAAATATCCTATGATCACAATAAGTGCACGTTATATGATGTAAGTATTATCACGTTGGCCAGACGTCATAATACTAGTATCATATAAATATGCCCTCATGATGACCATACTTTATCTCAAGTCGTGAAATAAGCAACTTATTTTAACCACCTAACAGTCCTTCTACCCCCTAGGGTTGGTCCGAATCAATCATCATTACGAATTCGAAATCAGAGAAACAAAACGTAAAAATAACGTAACGGAACCTAATAAGTATCATCAAATGAAGCACGTCGTCAAAAGCGTCAGGTCTTCCACAATTCATCAAAATTCTCATATCAAAACCGTCATCCAACATACGCAAAATGAACACAGAACGGAAATACTAACAGAGAACCTGAATCATTCAAAGGATCTTATCATCAGGTAACGGAAACTTAAGTAAGTTAAGAGGAAGTGAATTACGTCATCAATAGCTTCATCCTTCACAGAATCAACTCATCCAAGCACAAATGTTTGCTTCAAAATTCGTCCGTTCAAATACAAAATTTCAAAATTTCTTCCAAGTCCGAGTAGTCTGTCTACGCTTGTCCATCTGATCATAAGGTGAAAAGGAATTATAAACTTGAGTCTGGTCCCTCAAGCCTTCGGCACCTCTTCTTGAAACTGTGGTGTAGTAACGTGAATCTCTGACATGATCACTGTGCATCCTTCCATCTGCAAATCTGCTTCTGCTATCAATTCATCTTAGTACAACTAAAATGAATCGAGAAGCAAGTCTGCGTATCTTCGACAGGTCTTCTAGCACAGTTTGAAATTCGCCAACTCAATTTCATTCTCCTTCTATGTTCACCACCATGTTTGTCTTGCAAGCACTGTCTTCCAAGCTTTAAGGTAAACACCGCTGCTGTCGACTCCAGGTTATGTGGTGAATAGTTCGTCCCCTATGGTCTGATTGTCTTGATGCCCAACTGAAATCTCCACGTGCTGCATGAAATATAATCGAGTCCTTTCTCAGTTTCTCTCTTCTTCTTATATGCTTCTTCCACGGTAACGCCTGTCGCGAACATCTCCTACTACTCTTCTACAAGGTTTCTAGCTCCGATAACTGTCTTCAATCTTGGTCCTTTTGTGGGAAACTCTGTCTTTGCAGGATACATGACAGTGCTGTCTGCTACAATCTCTGAATGCCAATCAAATCTACTCTTCCAGAATAAAGGGTCATTCTACTTAATACGAAAATGATCTACATGCTCCTCTTTCGTCTCTGAACACAAACACACTGTCATACTATGACAATTTGTCCAAATACTTGCGAAAGACATGATTTCATCAGATCCGTAAAAATAATTGATATATTAGCCAATACCATTGGCGTCATTAAAGCTCATAATGATCATAACGAGTACAAAGGCAGCTTTAGAATCATCTTAGGGAAAAACTTCACATCAATTTCACTTCACCCTCCTTCTTCTTCACGAATACAGCTGAAATACTTCACGGAGGTTACTTACAGTTAGTAAACCCACTTCTTAGAAATTCTTGAGGTTGCTTCTTTAGTCCTTCAAATCTAAATGAGGCCATTTGATACAGAGTTCCAGAGGTAGATCAAATCAATCATTGATACGCGAAAATGGATAATGATTACGAATAGTGATACGGTTGAGTTCGCGATAGTCGATACGCCGCCGCATACTTCCCTCTTTCTTCTTCATAAACCAACAGGAGCATCCAAAGGGAAACACTGAGGTGAACAAAAACATATTCCATCAGCTCCTTCAATCTCTCAACTTCTATGGCACCATGGTTTCGTCAACTGAGATCAGTTCAATGCCAACTCTACTTCCCAAGCAGGAGGGAATCCCAAGAGGTTCATCAGAAAACACCAGAAAAATTTTGTACAACAAATACTTCCAATGCCAGAGCTTTCTAAGGGTGGATACTAATAGGTGTCAGGAGAAATTTGACAATCAAATGAGATCGGAGTAAGTGTTTCCATAGCAGCATTAATCTTAACAGATTTAACTGGTTGAGAGTCATCAAAGCAAAAGTAGAACGAAGTAGATTGTTAAAGGTCACATATCGGATATGGTAGTCCATGGTAGCTTTATGAGGGGCCAGCCAATCCATAACCAAAAGACATAAAAATCAAATATATCAAAAGTAAACGGATTCATAGCACGAATACGGTCGTCAACCAGACGGATAGTTCATATATCAGAGTCAAGTACATGGTTTATCAAAGTGTTGAGATAGATAAGCGAACAGTTCAAGGTGTTGGAATCTTGTTTAGCCCCTTGGCACAAGTGATAGGTAGAGTGTGTATCATCAGTGATACGAACATAGTATAATTGTTAAAAGTGAGATGTATAGGATATCAGTTGTCAACATCATCATGTTCAGTTAACAAATCCATACTGAGATAGTAATAACATCATATTCTTCCAAAGGGACTGATTAGCAGACAAAATTCATCATTCGTAGGAAGGGAACAAATCTTCCTATATATGTGGTTAACAATTACCAGAGTTCTCATAGGAGTAGTAATGGATTATGCAGATTCAAGTAGTATCAGATGATACATTTCATATCCGGCATGAGTAATGAATTCATAGAATGTGTCAAACACATTATGGTTGAATGACCTTCGGGATGGTCGGAGAGGTATCAAATTGTTTATCAAACAAATCAGAGATGGAGATCAGAATCAGGAAGTGAAACTTAAATGGTGTAAGGTATCCATGTAGTTCCCGAGGTATTCCAAACTTACTTAGTTACTAAGCTTAGGTTGCACAACTTTCTAATCTCCGAATCAAAGTTCTTATAAGATATAGCTAAGGGCAGAGGCACGAATCAGAGTGATGCGGAAGCAATGCTACTTACATAGATATCCTAGTCTATCCATTCCTCACCGGTTATAACTTATGTTCCTATGGGGAGATCCTAAAGCAAATTCTCAAAGGTTGTCTTATGAGCGCCTACAGTGGAAACTTAATGGTCCAAACTTCACAGGTCAAGATTTAATGTACTACAAGTCGCAGCCTGGTCTCTGATACCATAATTGTAACACCCCAACCCGATAAGGTAGAAGTATTACGTTATGGTGACATATCAAAGCAAACACAAGCATATGACTTAAATAATACAAATGAATTTCAAAGGTTACAAAGGGAAAATCTGAAATACAAGGTTACAAATGAGAACAACAATAAATACTAAGTCTGATACTGAACATCTCTTCTAGTCATCTCTAAATCCAGAATTTGCTAACAAGGTATAATCTTCTAAGTCCAAAAGTATTCTCCCCTCATAACCCAGCCTACTACTAAAACCTGCCGCAGGAAAAGAAAATGCGGCTGAGCTTAAAAGCCCAGTGAACAGATATATATAAACGAAACCAAAAGATAAGGAACGAACATATAAAGTATGGTGCATTGGGAAAAACATAAGGTATAAACAAATGGGTATCAAAAGTAAGGAAAGGTCAGTAATCTACCACGAGCCCGAACACAAATCAAATCAAAATATCATAGTAACCATGGAGTAGCTAGCTCCCGAACATGTGAAAGACGTGTATTGCACACAAGCATCAGTCACCGAACATATCATTTCATATCATATCCAATCAAATACAAATCGAACCTAGGATGCATCCATACGCCCCCGAACAAATCATATTGGCCATAACAAATATAAAGTGCGCATATCATAATCAAAATGGGACGGTGTGGAACATCACTCAACCACACTAGAGGATGCCATTGGTGCATCAATGACAGGGCCATGTTACCTTCATGGCTAGGAACAAATTGGCTCGGGTATCAAACTGAAGGGTTCAAATGTCATATCAGATCAAAGTCAAATGTCTAAGTCATCAAAGAGTCATAATCAAAGTTCAAATGCCAAAGGTTCACAAATCTAAGGGTGCATAGCAAAGGTTCAAATAGAGCATAAGTCAAAGGAAGCCATACTAGGAAGGCTCAGATCAAAGGTATCATAATCAAAACTAATATCAAAAAGATGTGTATGAATCATGAGAAACCTTAAGAGATAAGGTCAGAATATCTGTACCTTATGCAAAAGACAAACGAATTAAATAGCCAAGAAGCACACGGAACAGAAGCTACTCCCTCTTCACGGAACCTATACGAATTAATAATCGCGTATTACTTATAAGCTTATTTTAATCAAATTTCATATTTGGGTTTCTTTCTACTTTTTAGAAACTTTCCATATTCAATAACTTTTCATATTTAGTAGCTTCCCATATTTAGTAAGTTTCCCGAATTAGTAACTTAGGGGTATAATTCATAATTAATCAAACTTAGGTTTTCCAAAAGATAATTAGTTAACTTAAAGGTTTAATATGACAAGTATTCATAGTCTAGGGTTTATTATGCCAATTTAGAATGCCAACTTATGATTTATTAAATTTTAGAATGCCATATATCCTTTTCGTACTTAAATGTATGTTCGAAGCTTAGACCAATTTCAAACTCGACATAACCAACATACATACCTTCGACATACACACATGCACACCCGAAACTTACTACTCTAGCCGAAGCATACATTCACATCTTAGTCTTGACACACACACAATATAGTTTCAGGTTTTCTGTTTATGCGTACTAAGTATATCCTAGAGTTCAAGTCAGGGTTGACATGGGCTGTGGAACATGGCGTAAACAGCCGCACACTCAATACAAGGTTGCTATATATATCGCGACACAACTAGCCATAAGGTTCGACCCACATAGTCACAACTGTGACACCATCACAGTCCCCATACGACACAAAATACAACGCGACATCAACCAGATTAACGACACAAGCTCGAACTACAACGCCACACGAGGTGATATTGGACTAGACTCGATCACACTCACATACTAGGCTGGATCACTTACATATATTCGATTAACCATGTGTCTACGAATAAGATTTTATCTTCAGTTTACTTTGACTCGAACCAGACTCGATCATACTCCATTTTCAATACAGTTTGTACCATTTTTTTTTTACTCTTTTGGACTCACTACATTTCTCATGCAAACACACCTTTATATAGCCACGTTAATAAGATTACATTTGTAGATTCACCTTTAATTCTTTACGTTTGTAATGTTCGTTTCTTAGTCCCATTCACACGTTCTCATGACCACAACAAAACGTATATCCAACGTATTCGAAACAAGATAGAATAGATCGAGATCGACACATGTTAAACGGTTTCATCATTTTATGTGACCCGATAATGAGACAACCATAGTTGTACCACGATTATATGATATAGTTTACTCTTGTTTACCCACATGTATGACGACTGGAAAAACAGTAAAACGAGAGAGGAAGAAAAAAAAACAAGTGATACCTTGGCTGGAACACCACGAACGAAATAAGGACCAAAAGAACCGAGACCTACACTCTTCGAAACTAAAACCAGTCACACGATCTCACCTGCTTCGACCTTGGTCTTGAAAGAGAAACATAGCAGCAACTTTGTGTATTTATGTTTTTATGTTTCGCATGAATGGGGAAAAAGAAAAAAAAGGAAACGCATAAGATATGGGTTAAAATGGAATGGTGGAGCGTTGGTATTCCCAGAACACATGCCATCACACGCTTAATTTAATCATATAGCGTGTATATATGATAATGATTTGTATATGTTTAATGTAATTATCTGTTACCATATTTAGGGGATAGAATTTGTATTATTTATACTAAGGTGATCAAGGAGAATAATCACGGTTTACATTCCTTCATAGACATGAGAGATAATTAGGATTTGTTTGACTGTTCACAAAGGTATGAGTGTGTTAACTGAATTGTGATATAAGCGTTTTTTTTTTTTTTTTTTTTTTTTTTTTTTTTTTTTTTGAGACCTAAAGTTTAATGTCATTTCTTAATACTTAGACTTAGGTTAAAATTTATAATGCTCTCGTGTATAATTATTTGTATGTTCTTAATATTTCAAAATTTTGAGGGGCAAAATGGGAATTTCAAATGAACGAAAATTTAGGGTTTTACATGGACCAAAAGCCTCAAGAATCCTAATTGCAGAACCTTGAAGAAATTAGATAGGATCATGATTAATGAGGCATTTTTGGACAAATTTCAAAAAGCTAGTGGAATCTACCTTATATGATTTCTGATCATTCACCAACTGTGATTAGATTTCCAAATGTTGTTACAAAGAAGAAAAGACCTTTCAGATTTTCAAATTTTATCACTGAAAGGAAGGAATTTGTTCCCTTGTGAAACATTAATGGGAAAAGATGGGAAAAGGCTGTTGAAGGGCACAAAATGTTCCAAGTGGTAAAGAAAATGAAACTTTTGAAAGGAAAATTGAAACATTTGAGCTGGAACAAGGGTAATGTGTTTGAAAGAGCTGCTGTGCTTAGAGAAAAACTTAAAAACATTCAGAAGGAAGTGGTCCTAAATCCTCATAATGAACAAATTGAGGAGCAAAAATGCAAGGTTTAGGAAGAGTATAGTGAAGCAGTTAAGGAATAAAAGAGCTTGTTATTTCATAAGGCTAAGATATAGTGGCTTAAAGAAGGTGACAGAAACACAAAATTTTTTCACAAAGTTATAAAAGACAGAATGCATAGAAGTAAAATAGTCTCTGTGTGCAATGAAAGTGGTAAGAGATTTGAAAATGATGAAGCGGGACAGTTCATAAAACATTTTGAAAGTTTTTTTGGAAAACAAGATCCTGTGGTGCTTTTGCTAAGCAGTAGGGGGTTATTTGTGAATATGTTAACCACTGATGATATGGTGAGACCAATATGTGATGCTGAGATTAAGAATGCATTGTTTGATATTGAAGACACTAAAGCTCCTGGTCCATATGGATATACTTCAAGGTTCTATAAATCAGCTTGGAGCATAGTTGGGAAAGATGTGTGTCAAGCTATCAAAGAATTCTTTAGGACTGGAAAGCTGCTAAGAGAGGTAAATGCAACCCTTATCTCATTAGTGCCTAAAATTCCCACACCTAATAAAGTTTCAGATTTTAGACCTATTGCATGTTGTAATGTGTTATACAAATGCATTAGTAAGATAATGACTAATAGGATAAATGGGAAGCTTGGGAAATTAGTGAGCTAAAATAAGAGTGCCTTTATCAGTGGTAGACAAATAACTGATAACATCCTCCTGTCTTAAGAACTATTTAGAGGTTACAACAGAAAACAAAAAGCTAAGAAAGTAGCTTTTAAGATTGATTTGCAGAAAGCTTATGACACAATAAGTTAGGAATTTCTTAGGGCTACTCTGGAACAATTTGGGTTTCATAATGTGATGATGGATAATGACTTGTGTTACTACTGCCAAATTCTTAATTAATGTAAATAGTGAAAGAGTTGGGTAATTTAGGAGTGGTAGAGGGCTTAGGCAAGGAGATCCCATATCTCCTTATTTATTTACTTTAGTAATGGAGGTCCTTAATCTGTTGTTAAAGAAAAATATTGAGGAGAATGGGAAATTCAAATACCATCATGGTTGCAAAAGCCTGAAAATAATCCACCTTTGCTTTGCTGATGACCTACTAGTGTTCTGCTATGGGGATTGTAACTCTGTGAAGGTAATTAAGAAGTCCCTACATGAGTTTAGAGGTTACTCAGGATTGCTACCAAACATCCAAAAAAGTTTTGTGTTTTTTTAATGGTGGGGGGGGGTCTATCTTTAGCTGAACAAGGATGTATCCTCAACATAATACCATTCTCAGTCTGTCATCTTCCCACTAGATATTTGGGTGTCCCATTATTAAAAAAATAGGTAAGCATTAAGGATTGTAAACCTTTGGTGGAAAAAGTAAAAGCTAAAGTGCAAGATTGGAAAAACAATGTACTGTCATATGCTGGTAGGTTACAACTAATTGCATTTATACACAGCTCTATGCAAATTTTCTGGGCATTAGTCTTCCTTCTACCCAAAACTGTCATCTATGAAATAAACAAACTCTTGAAGGGATTTTTATGGTGCCAAGGTGAGTTAACAAAAGGAAAAGCTAAAGTATCATGGGACCTAATCTGTAAACCTAAGGATCAGTGTGGGTTAGGTATTAAAAAGTTGTACATTTGGAATGAAGTGTTGATGATTAAGCACCTATGGAGTGTTGCTGCTAAAAAAGATACCTTGTGGGTTAAATGGGTAAATGTAGAAAGGTTGAAGGGTAGAATTGTATGGGAAATTCAATGTGACAGCCAGTGTAGTATGACTTGGAAAAGTATTCTGAGCCTAAGGAGTACAGTTAGAAGGCACATTCTGTGGAAAGTGGGAAATGGTAGATCTGTTGATGCTTGGCATGATAGGTGGTGCTTGGAATGTAACACCCCAACACGACAAGGGTCAAAATGTCACATTATGATGTCAATCAGAACAATATAAACGCAAGTGGAAGACTTAGATAAATAAATACAGGTCATGAAACAAAATGACTTCCAAGGAAATACAAATCAAATCCAAGTCTAAAATGAAATGAAATAACTAAGACATAAGTCATAAACTAATTCCAAAAGATAGGGAAACTAAGGTTGGGTTGGTCCTCTAAAATCTTCTACTCTCATCACTCAAATCCCAGCATCCCGCTTGAATACCTGCAGCAGAGAAAAGAAAAATACGGCTGAGCTTAAAAAGCCCAGTGAACGGATATAAATGAATAATGAACTGAATATGAATAAGTGCACAAAATGAAGTCAAAGGAATCTACCGAACAAGATGTCATAGATCATGAGAATCAAATGAATAATAAATTAAGAGAAAGGTAATGAAGGCAACGATTCATAAGAAATTATCCACGAGCTCACAAAGCAAACCACCTGCTTAATCACACAATAATATATCATAACATAACAAATGGAGACATGACCTCCCAAAAGTGACATGGGATGTATGGCACACACCACCATTCACTACAAAGCCATAACATAATTATATCACAAATCATACCTAGGATGCATCCATACGCTCCCTACAAAACAAAGTTATGTACACCACCATACACCTGTACTCAGACAAATATATTGGCGTACCAAAATGGCAACAAAGTGCACGTGCTTAATAATAATATACACATCACAAGGGAACGCCGTGGGCCAATCACACCGCCACAGATAGTATCATGCCATTGGTGCCTCAATGACATGGCCATGGTACCTCTATGACTAGTTAGCTCGGGTAATAGAATAAACAAGATATCACATCATAACGAATTAATGATACTATATTTAAACAAAAGAATATTAACTGAAATGAATGCCATATTAAATGACATAGAACTAAATATCACATCATAAGGAATCATATCATACGAAAATCACCAACGAATATCATAACGAATGAAATAAAGCCAAGTATCGAAGAGTTAATGCGAAACCCTTACTGAGAAAGGGTAGAATATCCGTACCTTAGCAAGCAATGAAATGGAAACGAAAGGAAATGAACACGGGGAAGGGAATCACTCCTTCTTCAGAGAATCTACATGAATTATGGATCAATTATTATTTATCAGTTCATTTATTATATTTATTTAGGGTTTCCTTCCATTTTTAGTATCTTTCCATTTTTAGTAACTTTCCGATTTTAGTAACTTACCACTTTTAGTAACTTCTCGTTAATTGGTCAAATTAGGGTTTCGAAATGATAATCAGTTAAGTCTAGGGTTTGAATGCACTTAAAACCAATATATAACAAAGTTAGGGTTTATAATAATTGGTTAATTAGGGTTTACATTGATGACCAATTTAAGCAAGATCAATTAAATATAGGGTTAGGTTGAAAGTAGGTTAACGCATGTTTAAAAGTATCCGAATTAATGTTACAATATTATTAAGGTCAAAACACATTCAATGGGTTTAGGTTATACTAAATTCTTAACTTGAAAGATAGTTCAGATTTTATCTCATTTTGGTCCTGATATTTATGAATTTTAAACTTTACTTAAGTGTCTACTGGGAAGCTAAAATTTTTATCACAGATACCTATACATGTTGAGCACTTATTGTAATTTTCTTAGATTTTATTTCAAAGTGATAGTACCATTTAAAAAATTGTTTTCCCAAACCTGCCCAGAAAGATAGCTGCACAGACACACAGAAAGTTTGCATTTGGGTACCCCATGAGAACCCTTCAGAAAATTCTATAAAAATTCCAGTAAGTCCCTTACATCCTAATATTCTACCTGTAAAAGAAGACCTCCTAATTCCTCACCGTTTGGAAATCAAAATTCAAAAACACCAGCTGAATTTTCAGACTCCTAAACTCAGGATTGACATCTAATGTTCTAAAAATAAAAAAGTCATCTTCCCGACCTCCAAAAATTATAAAATTTTATACGCAGATAGTAAACGACCTGAACTTAGTTTTAGGCTAAAAAATATTGCAAAAACACATTGTCATCATCAATTTATGACCCTTGCAACACAACCCAAAATCTGGACAGCCTGCAGTTGAGACAGAAAACAAATCCTTAACCCCTTACAAACCCTAATCGAACACTAATTAATTTCAGGGTTTCTTTTCCAGGTTTTAACACATATTAAATGCATCTTTAATGATCTTTTTTGGGCTTCATGAGTTATATCTTAGAGCTATAAAAGTGACACAAAAACAGTCCATACATAAGGCACATACAATTATGATTTCATGTGTGATACTTACCAACGATTCAACAAGGCAACCAATATTTATTTAGCATGATTTTAATAGTTGTATGACATGTTTAGCATCGATTTTAAAGTGGTCGAATGAATGTAGTAACAAAAGATCCAAGAGTACCTTATGGCGGATTTTGAACAAGGCAAAGAAAGCAAGAACAATGACTCACGAATTCGTACACCAACACACCCAAGATGATCCCGATTCAACAACCTTCAAAGCTTCCTTTTCCCACGATCTTGAAGGGCTGAACGAAGGAGAAGAAAGAGGCTGTTAGGGTTTTTTTTTTTTTTTTTTTTTTTTTTTTTTTTTTTTTTGAGAGAGAGAATCGGTGTGGGGAGGGATATATGGACCGAATGTTGTGAATAAAAAGGGGGGGGGGGGAGGGGCGTATATTCTTGTGTATAAAGATGGAAAGCCAAATCTTCCATTTAATGTTGAAATTAATTTGAGTTTATCTATTATGGTCTTTAGGCGTGTGATAAGAGGGAAAGTGACCACATTTCGGTTCTAGAATCACAAGGAAGGAAAATAAAAATGTGTACATCATATAATTAATAAAAATGGGCTGATTATATAGACTTAGGACATATATAGGTTTTATTTTGTAATTAAGTTTTATTGTATCGTTTATGATTCATATTAATTTAAATGTATGACATATAGTTTATATGTTTGAAATTTTTAATATCAACTTAGGTTAAACGTTCAAATTATCAAATAAGTGTGATTACGGATTTTTGGGTTTTACAACTCTCCCCTTTTAAAAAGAAAAATTTGTCCACGAAATTGACCTGAAAGATTAAACGGAAACGTACCAGATTACGAAAGGAATGAAAACGATTTCAACAAACGGAAAGGTTGTTTCTCATGACCTGATCATGAAGATCCAAAAAAGCCTCAGGCTCACCAACAAATGACAAATCTTCTCAGATACGAAACATATATGTAACGGATGATAGTGTAACTTCTCAAGAGATGCATACAGCACAACATGAATATGAAAAAAATATGGAGATAACGATAGGAAACTTCACTTATTAATTCCAAACTTTCAAACAAACAGTAGAAATAATCCAGAAGCATAAAGCGAGTCATTAAAATGTATCAAAGCGCATAATGGAATGGGTATAATACCCGCACAAATGAAAATGAAATAAAGAAACCACGAACCGCGGACTCACTTTCCTCTCCCACCATTTTTAGAAAAATCACGAACCTTATGCTCCATCGAACCACATGAAAAACATGCTCCAGTAACCTTATGACAAGGCCTCCCTGAGTGAAACTTCCCACATGTATCACATGGAGGAGACGATGTTTCGTCAGGGTACTTCTTCTGATAAGATGATCCAGTAACACGATTAGACTGTCGGCTACGATCTCGCCCGGACCTCTGATAGTAATCACCCCGCCTATCCGAACCAAGCTGATCATGACTCCTCTGTTCGTACGGACCCTGTCTATCTGAACCACGTTGATCATAACTCCTCTGCTCATACCCTTTTCGAGCACTCACTTCAGCTGGCCGTATCCTGTCCCCATCCATGTTCCTCTTGTTATCCCTAGACCTCTCACGTAGAATCTCGATGTTTCGAGCCGCATTCCCAACATGCACAACATCCGTAAACTCAGTGTTCACGATACCATCTAGAATCCAGTCATTCAACACCCATTTAAAATGATTTGCCTGTTATTTATGAGTACCAGCCTTTGTCCCCAAAAACCCAGCTAACCTTAGGAACCTCTTCATGAATTCACCACTAGTTTCATTCTCTTTCTGACGAATGGTGTGATACTCTCTCTCATACTTCTGCTGTTCAGACCTCGGAAAATGCTGCAAAAAGAAAAGGTCGCGGAAGTCATTCCATGACAATGTGACCACATATCCATCACCTCCCTTAGCCTGCTTGTGAGCCTTCCACCAACTGAGGGCATCACCTTCCAGCTTATAGCTAGCCAGCCTAGCCTTAAACTCATCTGCACATCCCAACACCTCAAAAATCTTCTCAATATGGGCAATCCAGTTTTCAGCTTCAACTGGAGTAGTGGCAGAGCTAAACGATTGAGGTTTCTGTTTCATAAACTTCTCCAACCAAACATGCATGGTGGGCGGAGCATTGCCACCAGTACCATCAGAAGTCCCTGTCTGACGAATCTCGTCAGCGATCCTGGCAGTGAGATCCGGTAACAAGGCTTGAACGGTCGCAGCAACAGCCGCGTTAAAAGCAGCAGCATCACCTCCAGGTGGGGTAGTAGCACGTGTGGTCACCATCTAAAAAGATCAATAAACAAAACGAAGACAAATCAGAGGTTAAGATCAAAGTATGAAAGGAAACGGTTAAAGCAGAAGGAAGCCTAATGTCTACCCAATCCTCACATGTCATAACTTAAGGTACTACAGGTCGAAACCTAAGCTCTGATACCATAATTGTAACACCCCAACATGACAAGGGTCAAAATGTCACATTATGGTGTCAATCAGAACAATATAAACGCAAGCGGAAGACTTAAATAAATAAATACAGGTCATGAAACAAAATGACTTCCAAGGAAATACAAATCAAATCCAACTCTAAAATGAAATGAAATAACTAAGACATAAGTCATAAACTAATTCCAAAAGATAGGGAAACTAAGGTTGGGTTGGTCCTCTAAAAGCTCCTACTCTCATCACTCAAATCCCAGCATCCCGCTTGAATACCTGCCGCAGAGAAAAGAAAAATGCGGCTGAGCTTAAAAAGCCCAGTGAACGGATATAAATGAATAATGAACTGAATATGAATAAGTGCACAAAATGAAGTCAAAGGAATCTACTGAACAAGATGTCATAGGTCATGAGAATCAAATGAATAATAAATTAAGAGAAAGGTAATGAAGGCAACGATTCATAAGAAATTATCCACGAGCTCACAAAGCAAGCCACCTGCTTAATCACACAATAATATATCATAACATAACAAATGGAGACATGACCTCCCAAAAGTGACATGAGATGTATGGCACACACCACCATTCACTACAAAGCCATAACATAATCATATCACAAATCATACCTAGGATGCATCCATACGCTCCCTGCAAAACAAAGTTATGTACACCACCATACACCTGTACTCAGAAAAATATATTGGCGTACAAAAATGGCAACTAAGTGCACGTGCTCAATAATAATATACACATCACAAGGGAACGCCGTGGGCCAATCACACCGCCACAGATGGTGTCATGCCATTGATGCCTCAATGACATGGCCATGGTACCTCCATGACTAGTTAGCTCGGGTAATAGAATAAACAAGATATCACATCATAACGAATTAATCATAGTATATTTAAACAAAAGAATATTAACTGAAATGAATGACATATTAAATGACATAGAACTAAATATCATATCGTAAGGAATCATATCAGACGGAAATCACCAACGAATATCGTAACGAATGAAATAAAGCCAAGTATCGAAGAGTTAATGCGAAACCCTTACTGAGAAAGGGTAGAATATCCGTACCTTAGCAAGCAATGAAATGGAAACGAAAGGAAATGAACACGGGGAAGGGAATCACTCCTTCTTCAGAGAATCTACATGAATTATGGATCAATTATTATTTATCAGTTCATTTATTATATTTATTTAGGGTTTCCTTCCATTTTTAGTATCTTTTCATTTTTAGTAACTTTCCGATTTTAGTAACTTTCCGATTTTAGTAGCTTACCACTTTTAGTAACTTCTCGTTAATTAGTCAAATTAGGGTTTCGAAATGATAATCAGTTAAGTCTAGGGTTTGAATGCACTTAAAACCAATATATAACAAACTTATGGTTTATAATAATTGGTTAATCAGGGTTTACATTGATGACCAATTTAAGCAAGATCAATTAAATATAGGGTTAGGTTGAAAGTAGGTTAACGCATGTTTAAAAGTATCCGAATTAATGTTACAATGTTATTAAGGTCAAAACACATTCAATGGGTTTAGGTTATACTAAATTCTTAACTTGAAAGATAGTTCAGATTTTATCTCATTTTGGTCCTGATATTTATGAATTTTAAACTATACTTAAGTGTCTACTGGGAAGCTAAAATTTTTATCACAGATACCTATACATGTTGAGCACTTATTGTAATTTTCTTAGATTTTATTTCAAAGTGATAGTACCATTTAAAAAATTGTTTTCCCAAACCTGCCCAGAAAGATAGCTGCACAGACACACAGAAAGTTTGCATTTGGATACCCCATGAGAACCCTTCAGAAAATTCTATAAAAATTCCAGTAAGTCCCTTACATCCTAATATTCTACCTGTAAAAGAAGACCTCCTAATTCCTCATCGTTTGGAAATTAAAATTCAAAAACATCAGCTGAATTTCCAGACTCCTAAACTCAGGATTGACATCTAATGTTCTAAAAATCAAAAAGTCATCTTCCCGACCTCCAAAAATTATGAAATTTTATACGCAGATAGTACACGACCTGAACTTAGTTTTAGGCTAAAAAATATTGCAAAAACACGTTGTCATCATCAATTTATGACCCTTGTAACATGACCCAAAATCTGGACAGCATGCAGTTGAGACAGAAAACAAATCCTTAACCCCTTACAAACCCTAATCGAACACTAATTAATTCCAGGGTTTCTTTTCCAGGTTTTAACACATATTAAATGCATCTTTAATGATCTTTTTAGGGCTTCATGAGTTATATCTTAGGGCTATAAAAGTGACACAAAAACAGTCCATACATAAGGCACATACAATTATGATTTCATGTGTGATACTTACCAACGATTCAACAAGGCAACCAATATTTATTTAGCATGATTTTAATAGTTGTATGACATGTTTGGCATCGATTTTAAAGTGGTTGAATGAATGTAGTAACAAAAGATCCAAGAGTACCTTATGGCGGATTTTGAACAAGGCAAAGAAAGCAAGAACAATGACTCACGAATTCGTACACGAACACACCCAAGATGATCCCGATTCAACAACCTTCAAAGCTTCCTTTTCCCACGATCTTCAAGGGCTGAACGAAGGAGAAGAAAGAGGCTGTTAGGGTTTTTTTTTTTTTTTTTTTTTTTTTTTTTTTTTTTTTTGAGAGAGAATCGGTGTGGGGAGGGATATATGGACCGAATGTTGTGAATAAAAGGGGGGGGGGGGGGAAGGGGCGTATATTCTTGTGCTATAAAGATGGAAAGCCAAATCTTCCATTTAATGTTGAAATTAATTTGAGTTTATCTATTATGGTCTTTAGGCGTGTGATAAGAGGGAAAGTGACCACATTTCGGTTCTAGAATCACAAGGAAAGAAAATAAAAATGTGTACATCATATAATTAATAAAAATGGGCCGATTATATATACTTAGGACATATATAGGTTTTATTTTGTATTTAAGTTTTATTGTATAGTTTATGATTCATATTAATTTAAATGTATGACATATAGTTTAAATGTTTGAAAATTTTAATATCAACTTAGGTTAAACGTTCAAATTATCAAATAAGTATGATTACAGATTTTTGGGTTTTACATGGAAGGTCCTCTCAGTAAGTTTGTTACCAATAGGGACATCTATGAAGCTATGCTTAGCAATTCAAGTAAGGTTGCTGATATCATTCAAGGTGAGAAGTGGGCTTGGCTTGAAAGTTAGGAAAACAAATTTCCAGATCTAAGACAAGTTATGGTCCCTAATCTGGTTGAAAATGTTCAAGACAGGTTGTGCTGGGTTGATAATGGAGGAAAAGAACATAAGTTTGAAGTCAGGAAAGTGTGGAGAGACATGATATAGTGATCAGAAGGTGGATTGGTACTCTGTTGTTTGGTTTGAACAATGCTTACCAAGACATGCATTTGTTCTTTGGTTGGCAATTCAAAGGAGACTGTTAACCTAGGACAAAATTCTGATTTGGAGGCCTAATGAAGATTTACAATGTGCTTTCTGTAACAAGTGCCCTGACTCACATAACCACTTATTTTTTCAAATGTGAAAATTCTCAGTCAATTTCGGAAGAGATTCAGAAACTTCTTAATATTAAGCTACCAAATTGTTGGGATCAAATTGTTGTAGTACTTACTAAACTGCCTACAAACAAGAACATATGGAGTGTATTGAGAAGGCTAGTGTGTGGTGCTGCTATATACTCTATATGGGTGGAGAGGAACAGAAGACTGTTTAATGGTGAGAAGAGAGATGACAAGACTGTTTTAAGCTCTATAATGGAAATTGTTGGAATGAAATTGCCGAGTTTTACTGTCAAAGACTCAAGATCTGTCAAAAATGTTGAAGACAGATGGAAGTTAAAGTTGAAGAGAATTAGCAATCACTAATAATGCTGAGATAGTTTGTATTGATTGTCCTTTTATTGTTTTGGTAGTATATGTTTGTTTCTTGTATGTAGTTTAGAATGCCTTGATCATAATAAGGTTTTTTATACTGATAATGCATGGGAGATGTCCATGGCATTATGATACTCATTGTAAATTTTTTGTGAGCATATATATAAATTCTCCTTTTCACAAAAAATATTAGAAAGCTAGCAAGAAGCTAGAATATACAAACACCAACCAAAAAAAAAACGCTCCTAAGAAAGCCTAAAGAGACACCCGAACACAACTACCTCCAAATAGAAAAAAGAAACCGAACACCTAGAAATAGCTAGACCTAATTCGTCCAACCAAAGAACACTTGAAAATACACCAAAAAGCCACGTCTCCATAGACAAAAAAAATCACAACATTTTCACTCCTAGTATGAACATATAGGAACATGTTTTGTCCATACAATAGCTGTCTACTTTCTCCAATGTCTCGATATGGTACGTGTACTTTTTTTCGTGCCAATATTGGACGTGTACTTTTGGTTTTGTGTTAATATGGCCACTTTTTGACCGGATACCGGGTGCACCGGCTATTTTGGGTACAAGTTTTATTTTAATTATTTTTTGTACAAAAATGGTCCCTTGTGATTTGTTTCTTTTGCAAAATAGGTCCTTTGACTGTCCGTTAACTAGCATTGCAAGGTTAGTCCTTTTCCGTTAAATATCTTTTTTTTCTAAATTATTTTTTTCTGAAATATTTTTTTCAAAAAATTATTTTTTGCGAAAATATATTATTTTTGGTACGTGTACTTTTTTTCGAAAATATATTATTTTTAATACTTTTTTTTGCGAAAAAATATTTTTTTCGAAAATATATTATTTTTGGTACGTGTACTTTTTTTTACTTGCAAAACATGTTAAAAAGTGATTTTTTAACAAAAATGGTCCCGTGTGATTAGGGCTGTTCAAATCGCTCGGCGCTCGCCGATCGCTCGCAACAACACGACAATCGTTCTCTGTAGTATACTCATCGCCTCACTGGCCTCAACCTGAGTCTCATTCTCGGACAACCGGACCTCTCTTAGTGTCATCCTCGGACGATCGAACATCGGTCATCACTAGGCAGCAAGAACATTAAAGGAAATAACCCAAATTTATGGTTTTCATCCGTTTTTGTACGTTTTCATCAGTTTTAATACGTTTTCATCCATTTTTATTCGTTTTCATCCATTTTTATTCGTTTTCATCCGTTTTTACACTTTTTCATCCGTATTTACTCGTGTTCGTCTGTATTTACACGTTTTCGTCCGTATTTACACTTTTATCCATTATTTTTTCGAAAAATTATTTTTTTTCGAAAAATTAATTTTTTTCGAAATAATTTTTTCAAAAAATTATTTTTTTCGAAAAAAAATAATTTTCGAAAAATTAATTTTTTTCGAATTTTTTTTTTCTAACTTATTTTTTTCGAAAAAATATTTTTTTAGAAAAAAAATTTCGAAAAAATTATTTCAGAAAAAAGAAAATTTTCGAAAAAAATATTTTTCTAAAAAAGTAATTTAGAATAAAAAAAATTCTGAAAAAATTATTTCGAAAAAAATTAATTCTTCGAAAAAAAAAATAATTTTTCCAAAAATAATATATTTTCGAAAAAAATATTTTTTCGAAAAAATTTTTTTATAAAAAAAATAATTTAGAATAAAAAAATTTTCCAAAAATAATATATTTTCGCAAAAAATAATTTTTTGAAAAAAATTATTTCAGAAAAAAATAATTTAGAAAAAAAAGATATTTAACGGAAAAGGACTAACCTTGCAATGCTAGTTAACGGACAGTCAAAGGACCTATTTTGCAAAAGAAACAAATCACAAGGGACCATTTTTGTACAAAAAATAATTAAAATAAAACTTGTACCCAAAATAGCCGGTGCACCCGGTATCCGGTCAAAAAGTGGCCATATTAACACAAAACCAAAAGTACACGTCCAATATTGGCACGAAAAAAAGTACACGTACCATATCGGGACATTGGAGAAAGTAGACAGCTATTGTATGGACAAAACCCCTAGTATGAACATATATGAACATGAATTGCGCCCGGCCTCGTAGTAAATGCAACATTTTCATCAAAACATTATGCAAATATAGGATAAATGTACAAAAAATGTAGTTTTAATGATTTAATCTACGTATTTTTATCAACTTCAGATAATAGAAAGTGAAAGTGTGATCATGATGAAAAAGGCGGTGTTTTCAAAATTTTAAAATTTAAGTTACATGTTGTAAATGTAAAAAGCACATGCATGCATGCATGGCTGGACAGTCTTGTATTCTACAAAAGCATTTTACATGTGAAAAAAAAGAACTAAAGAAAGAAACTACTGAATCCCCTCACAAGCCCAAGAAGCTAGCAACCTTTACAATGCAAATCTACATAGGATACAATAATAGAAATATTCTTGTATCTGGAAATATTCATTAAATATATGCTGACCAAATATAAACTTGCTAGAGTATTTACAATGCATTGAACTGTATGGATTTATTGTTAACCTTTTATTGCAGATGCTCTTAGTAACATGCCCACAATCGATAAGAATTTTCATCTTTCTGGTTATCATAGTTTTCTACTAAAACATATGCAATGAGGCATGAACTATCTAGCTAATTATGCCACTCATCGACTTGCAATAGATGACTAATGGATATTTATAACACTACTACTACTACTACTACTACTAGTACAATTTATTAAGAACTTATTGTGATCCGATTTCATGTTGTATGAACTTACTGGAAATCTTCTTTCAGCGCGTCACTACTAATTAATGAATCATCGTTCAAAAATAAACTACTCCCTCCGTTTCAATATTATTGTCTGTATTTCCATTTCAGGGTGTCCCCATTTAATTGTTAACTACTAAAAATAGATAGGGAAATTTGACCTTTAAACTTCTAAGTATAGTTAAGCATATATATGATCTCTTAGCCTTTGGTACACCTAGTCATCCATGTAGTTTGCTACTTTACTGCATAGATAATTTAATTTCCCTTGTTAATATATGAAAAGAGAATAAAGATAACGGAAAGAAATGGAAAATAAGTTTAAAAAAATGTCCAAAACTACTACTGAAGGTGTGTAAAATCAAGACTTGGAAATTTCAAACATATATATTTCATTATCAGAATCGTGAAATACAAGTTGTAACAATTTTATACTCTTTAATCTCTTTATGCAAAGTAAGAGTTTTGAGATAGAGTAGGCGTTGTTCCTTCTTCTTTATTCTTTATTCTTTCTCTTTTTATTCTTTTTTCTCTTTTTTTTTCTTCTTGTATGTGTAATACTAATAATCAAGTTATAGCCAGCAGTGATTAATTATAAGTAATTAATTAATTGATTAGTTATGGATGTACGGTATAGGTTATTACACTTAATTTCTTCTTGAGACTGTGAAATAAATGCACGTTCACCTTACTATATTAAAAAGAGAAACTATATGTGACCTCATTGACCGGTCATACGACCACAAATGTAAGTTCTGTAACACCGTGATTAAAGGGACACAATGACATAATTTGAGCCTATGACCTTCGCTTTACGTTGCATGTCCATTGCCATTGTGATGACGAACATTTCTATGCTAGGAGTATGTGTTTGGTTGTGACTTGATATATATCAAATAAGCTACGAGCCTTTAGCCACGACATGTTGTGGCTAAAAGTTCTTAGCCACAACTTTAGGTCGTGGCTAAAAGGCCCGTTTCTTAACTTGTGGTGTGATTAAATTGTACTTTTTTACGAATAAGCAATCCCGAACACCTGGCAAAAGAAAAAAGCTAGAGAGGCTTCTCACCTTTAAAAGAAGAACCCTATTCTTGTTCCCTTAATTGCATATCGCATTTGTTCTTCCAAAAACTGAAGAGCTAGAAAGATAGAAAAGAAAGAATGTTCCATTCTTCAACTACTAACATAGATTTGCGTGATCATAATCATAATCATAATCATTATGAAAGGTCAGTTATGTCCAATGTTGCTGGCAATATCAATAGGGCTAGCGCGGGTGATGCTGTTCAAGGTGATCATTCTGGTCTTGTGCTTACCACAGATCCCAAACCACGCCTCCGATGGACAGTGGAGCTCCATGAACGCTTTGTTGACGCAGTCAATCAGCTAGGAGGACCTGACAGTACTTCCCTTTACTTGTTCCTTACTTTTACCATTATCTTAGTTTGAACTTTGAAGATGTCATTTAAGCTCATGATCAAAATGATTCATTTGGATTGATGTTGGTTTATTACGCGCAGAGGCTACACCGAAGACAATCATGAGAGTCATGGGTGTGAAGGGTCTCACTCTTTATCATCTTAAGAGTCATCTTCAGGTATCTTATTTGTAACTCTCCTAACACACTTGCACCATATTCGCAGGGACAATTAAAGGGTGTTTTATAATTCTTAAACAAACTGTTTTACCTGCGTATTGCAGTTTGATATAGATAAGTAGTTTTGAGATTGTTCTTCCAAACTGCTTAGTGAATACGCAGTTTTGAGTAAACAATTTGAAACTGCGCATATTCCCAACTTTTTATTTCTAAGAACAATTAACAAATAAGCAGTTTTAATAAGCAGTCCTAAACACTCCTTAATTCAAATAGTTTCTGATCATTCTTCATTTTGATGGATCAGAAATTCAGGCTAGGAAAGCAACCGCACAAAGAATTTAATGATCACTTCATGAAGGACCGTGAAAGAGGTGACTTATACATAGATACATGCATGCATCTTATGTATTAATTCTGGATAAAAGTAGTAAAAAAATGAATTATTGATGTATATATGTTATCTGCATATACGAATGATGTATACACGACATGCAGTTTCTGCTATGGAAGTTCAAAGGAACGGTAGCGCATCCTCTTCTGGACCATTGGGACGAAGTATGAATGAGTATGTATATATAGTGATTAATTTGCTACCTTTATTTATGACGACCCTTTTTTCGAATTTAGTTTCATATGTTGACTTCAATTCATTGATGCAATTAGGATGCAGATTGAGGTGCAAAGAAGGCTTCATGAACAGTTAGAGGTAATTACGTACCGTGTACTAATACTAATACACTCTATTGAACTGTTCAAGTGATTATGAAGTTATGATTTGTAGTGTAGTATAAGCGTACGTTTTTCACTAATTAGATATGAGTCGTTGAGTCTCGATTTTTATACAACTTATTGCAAACATATAATGATATAATGTCTAAAAAAAGTCTCAGTGGGTCGCACAACTAGGCAAACAACCTTTGGTGGTCCGAACCTGCTAATTACACTAGCCATTTTGTATGTAAAAGCCACTTTGTATTCTTTTAAATCATTCTGATATATAATGCCTTTTCAAACGTGAGTTTCCCTTTTGTGAGCTAGCTTCTATCCTGAGGGCTAAGTCAGAATTCCAAAAAATTTAAACATAAGGAAATGGTTTTAATTCAATTCTAAAGTGCAGGTACAAAGGCATCTTCAGTTAAGGATAGAGGCTCATGGGAAATACATGCAGACGATATTGGAAAAAGCGTGCCAAACCTTATCCGGTGATCAAAGCAGGGACGCTACAGCAGGTTACGATAGCAAGAATAAAGTTGGCGGTGGTAGTGTTACACATATGGACATGAATATGAGTCAGATGATGATGTGGCCAGATGATCAACATCACATTGAGGTGCCATGTAGCAACGACACGAAAGGAGATGGTTATGATCTTGATTCTGGTGCAACTGAACATAATTATGACACAAAACCATTGTTGTTACCTAGAAGCCGTGATATTGATCATCATCATCATATTGGTTTGGTATGAGCAAATCATTAAAATGTTTTTGACAGATCATCTCGAAGAAGACCACCATTTACGTCAAACAGTTCTACACATAACATGTCGAGGGCCGAGCTCTCTGCTACTACATGGTTGGTCATATCTATGTAATATTAATGACATTAGTTAGTTGTTAAAGCATTGGTGTGTATTAATTAGCTAGTATACTCTACTCCAGCTAACAAGATACGGAGTACAAAGTTTAATAAAGATATTTTGAGTGTTGCGATTTTAACATGTAAACATACTTGTGAAGATACATTATCGTAAACGGAATTCACAGGCTTATTCAAAGAGTCTTTCTAAAGGACATTGCTGTTTTTGACAGAAATGGTTAAGCATTTAGTAAATCTAAAGTTACTGATTTTTCTACATAAGATAGTATCATATTACAATAATCCCCAATTTCATGTAATTTACATTAGCAAACAAAAATTCTTAGAGCTTGTCAGAATCCTTAGATGAAGGAATTTGGTGACGGTTGGCCTATGCCTCTTTTGTCATGCATTTTTCATGGTCTCATTGTTCTGTAACGTTTTACTAAGCTGTTTAATCTGGCAGCATCAAGACTGAATCATGGAACTGTTAGTGGGACGGAGGGAGGAAAGCATGAGAGGATAGACCAGGAATGTTAAAAGCGATGTCATCTATCTTCCATAATTCTTCAAACCGAGTCCTGTACATATACGGTTGTTGGACTTCAAACACCGTTGCAATGGATCTACCTTGATGCGCAACCATCAAACCCTCCACTTCCCTGTAGTCACCAATGCTACTACCAATACTCGTCTCCCAATACATTACTTCTTCCATCTTCTCATCATCAGAAGAGAAACTGGAATCTGTATCATTTTCTACCATGGCTCGAGTGAGTTGAGAGTCCTCCATGTACACTAAAAGCCCGCTTTTCTGACTAAAGTAACCATAAAGTACATGCCTTAGCACTTCCACTGCAATATGGCCAGGTCCATAGTTTCGTGCCATCACATCATCTTTCCCTGCGCAGACTTTCAGCACGAAACATTCCTCGTCGCCTATTTTCTTATCTGCCAATCGTTCTGCCTTTGCGAATAACATTGCCGTGCTCTTTGGATCTAAGCCCTACAACCATTCATCACCGAAGTTTACATGAGAACATTTCTAGGCATACAAAGAAGCACCTTATATAGAACATTTCTATTTTTCACAGGTTCTACTAAAATTAACTCTGTCCCAAAATAAGTTTCCATTACTCTTGATTACACCCAATCACAAAGTTTTATTGATTACGCATTAGTCAAACTGTGTGTATTTTTAATAGGTGAAATGGACATTGAACTACTTAGCAATGCATTAAAAGGGTGTTTGGGATTGCCTATTTAATTGCTTATCAGCTCATATACTTATTAGAAGCAGATAAGACATTTTGAATGCGTGAAGAAAACTGCTTATTTTCTCCTTTTAGTCTAAAATAATTGCTTAAAAAGTAAGAAGGCTGGGGCATGCTTACTTTTGATCAGATTACAATAAGCAGCCCCAAACATCCTAATTGCGCATTCCTAAAACCATGTGCCTTTTGTTGAGTGGACACCTATTTTGGGACAAAGTGACTAATTTAAATGTAAAGAACTGATGTGAACACAAATACCTGAATAATGCGACGTAAGGGGCGTTGTGGACCTTTATAAATCTGAGTTCCAATTGAAGGGGTGTAACTCCAAACAGTGTTTCCATCACTGCCAGCCATAACCTTGTTGCCAGAAGAAAGTACAAGCTCCAAAGACCACATTCTAGGCACCATTTGCTAGAGAACAAAACACTCGATAACATTGTCCGTTGCTTGTGATCCACGACCACTATCGGTTACACTCTCTCCTTCTACTGATGAAATTTCTGTTTCTTAACACATCATTTTTACAGTTCTCGTTGTATACACGTTTTTATAGTAATTGGGCTGCTGTTGGGACCCTATGGACATCATCTTTAAGCACCCTATTGCTGCTAAGTACTGATGTATTATGTATTGTGCCATAGACCTTTCCTATAGACATAGCTTTAATCAGAATTTGAAATATATAATCCTAACAATGTAAGCGAATAGTTAATAAGCACATTAAACATAAGAAAACCATGTAAATATAATATTCATTGAATCCTAACAACTTTATGTGAGAGTAGCTGGAAAAACTTTTGTTGGAGACGCATTATAGAATAATTTTACAGAAATTTACTGTTTACTATTAGCTTCGGGGGTGTTTGGTGATTGCTTATAAAACTGATTATCTTTGCTTTTAGATACAGGAGATAAGTAGGTATCTATGAGCTGAAACTGCTTATTCAAAAAGTAATAAATACAATAATCAATAAACAATAACAATATGCAATCCCAAACACCCCTAAACATCTCCTCAAAATCAGCTTCTAATCATGATTCTTTATAATCCGCCAATTTCTTCCATCAAAACACAATAAGTACTTAAGCAGTTTTTACAAGCAATCTCAAACAACCCTTTATACACATTGAAATGATAATATAAACAGTTTGAATAGGCAATTTCTAATCTAATTGTCTAAAACTGCTTATGCTACCAATCAAACAGTCAAAAAAGTAATTTACATAAACTATCCTTAAAACTGCTTATTAACTACCTCGTGTATCAAAACACAATAGGCAGAAAAAGCGCACTAATAAGCAATCCCAAACACCTATTTATCGATAAAATCTGTGACATAACTATGATGTCTTTAGCTTTCTATTTTTATTTCCTTTTAGCATATAACTAAACGCCCAAATATGCGTTACTTAAACAAATAAGCAAAAGTATAAAACAAAGCACAAAGTGATTAAAAAAGACATAAAACTTACAATTGGGACATCTTTAATATTGTAATGAAAATCACTAGTATTACACTTAACATCAACCGAAATCGGAGCAAGTGGACAACCCAACACTCCAAGCAACATGCGCCGTCTAGTATCACTCCTTCCATACTTCTTTCCATTAATAGCATCATCTCCGGTTGCAAAACCATCACCACAGTTACTACTACACGCCTTAACATCATTTTTTTTCCTAGTCGTCTTAAACCAATCAAAAACACCATCCCATAATCTTTCCTTAAGGTTTCCTTGCAACTTACGGTTACATGTCACGTGATCATACTCAGGACCTTCCCTTAACGGAGTTAAGGGTAACAAGTACTGCTGTTTTAATGCTCGTTTTTCGTTAGCTTTCGTTGTATCAGTATGCATATTTGTTGCTGCTAGGAGTGTGAACTTAACTAGCTAGATGAAATGTTTTTTTCTTTGTTTTAAGGATCCAGAGTAGATTTTGTAAGATTGTTTTGTTGTTATGAGAGAATTATTAAACGATCAAGTGCTTTGTGTTTTGCTGCTTTATTATGGGAAACAACGAAAAAGAAAAAGCATCTGCTCGAAAACCAAGGGACTGTCTCCCTCTCAACTTATTTCAAATACTAACATTTCATTATAATTTTTACATTTACATAGTAGTATTTTATTTTTCTATCATGTATAAAGTATAAACACTAAACTTTCTTTTTTTGACATGGTCAAAAGTTTTCATCAATCTGAATGGGCCATGAGCACACAAAAAGTTCTAATCTTGCCTAAAATAAATGTTAAACTTACGGGTTAAAAAAATTCTAAAAAGTAAAAGTGACATCTTATTATCTTATTGGTTAATGCATGGTAAACACTTGTTATGAGACGGAAAAAGTATGAAATAACCCACATAACCACGACATACAAAAAGTACAGATGATATACACTTGATATTAATATGAAATTTATGCATCTTGAACAACATTTAACTGAAACCCAAAAATAATATGAAGCAAAACCAAATAAGCCTACTCGATGTTTTTTACTAACTAATCTTATATACAGAATAGATTAAGTAAACTTAATATCTGTTTTTTTTTTTAAACTATAAAAGTAAATTGTTAAAGTGTGATTTGAAAGTGCATAACAACACGAATGAATGCATATTTAAACATGTAAAACTTTAAAGTTGCACAAAAAACACAGGTAAAAGACTAATACTGTTGGGACAAGTACATTTTTGTTATAAAAGACTAATACTGTTGGGCCAAGTACTTTTTTGTTATTTAGATAATTAGATGGGCTAAATTTTCCCAAGTCAATCACATAGTCATAAGTCATAACTCATAACTAACCATAACGAAAAAACAACCATAAAAATGAATAATGAAGCTGATGTTAGATTTCTTCAAATTGGTAAAACAAAAGGCTTTGGTTAAACCACTTTTAAGCACGGTTTTTGACCTTTTAACCGACTAATTCACGGCTCAGGTTCAGATTTTGTCATAATAGACTGATCCACCAAGCCAAATTCATTTATGTGTTTTTTCTTTCTTATATTGCTTGTACGTTCTACCTTGATAACGATTTGAAGAAGTTACGTTTTTTCCTGCATTATCATTCTGTCTAACAAACAAGTATATAGGTAAACTCGTTAATACGGAAAGTCCAGAAATAAAATGTTGAAAAAAAAAAATCATTCAATGCATGATTCTAAACGACAAACTACTTCAGTAAAGATAATGATTATTTTCTTCTCTGAAGGAGGCTGACGTTTAGAATCATACATTGAACACAACAATGTTTTGATGTTAATTACATTCGCTAGATTCATTTAGTGGGTGTTTATCAAACATAATTTGCTAGAATGTATCTAGGACTAGTGTCTCATTTCTGTCACACGTCAAAGTTAAACTGACTGATGTGCATAGATGTATCGTTGATGTTGAAATTATAATAAAAAAACACGAAAGATTTATACTCACCAAATTGGAATAACTCAAGGACTAAAAGACATTGTCCACAACACTACATTGTCTCCATATAATAGCCCTTTAAAGGGATCTTACTACTTAGAGTACTTCAAAATATCGGTTTCATAACCAAGGTAATGAAAAGGAAATATATGAGAAGACGCGTTCACATCAGGATGATGAAACGGTTGGGAAGACGAAGGATCATGACACGTCCCTTGTTGACTATGATGATCAAACACAACAGCCGCAGGATGTTGGTTTGTAGCTAGAAGCTTGTCCAAGAACGACCAATCTGCTGTCACACTACTAGTAGCTAATAGTGGTTTGTCTTCTGATGGATGTCCACTATTGCAACCACAAGCACCTTGACTGGCTGACATTAAGCTCAACAAGTTCCTTGAAGAATCCATGTTACTCATCATCAAGGTGCTAGTCTCATTGTTGTCGTTGTTATTGACCAAGTGAGCCCCTTGACGTTGTGCTAAAAAGTAAGGGCTGTGGTCATGTTGAGTCATAAGTTGAGGAAGATGCATGGAACCATCAAACAATGTTGTATTACTAGCAATATTGTTGCAGTCATAGCTATGAAGTGTATGAAGACTGCTGCCATGTTTGCTAATATCTTGATCAATTATTAATTGATGGTCATCTTCAGCTTGAAAGTTGTGATCTTGATGATCGTCGGTTTGAAATGGACTTCTGTTGTGGTTCTTTTTCTTGAATACTCGGCACACGACCCAACCATCTTCCTGTTTCCAATAGCTAATTAGTTAGATGTTAAAACATATATAGCAAGAAGATATATAGTGATTACTATCACATATAGTGGTATAAAATGGTAGTATCTAGAGGTGCACAAACGGGCTTGTGGAGTTGTGGTTAAGAGTGGGCCTACGCCAAGATGTGTGTGATTAAGACTTGGCCCAGGTTTAGGCCCGGGCCTTGTGCATCTCATTTCAAATAACTGATCTGTAAATTGTACCTGGACCTCGGATGGTGTTGCCTCATTCGAGTAATGATCATCTAGGCGATACTCGTGCATGATCCAATCGGTCTTCTGGCCGTGAGGGGCCCGTCCCGTATAGAATACTAGGGTCTTTCGCATCCCAATCCTCTTGGAATTGCTAAGGAGATGGATGGCCTTGTCCCTCCCAGTTGCTTTCCAAAATCCAGCAGTTGTGGCCCGGTTTGTTCGAGTTCCAGTAGGATACTTTTTATCCTTGTGGCTAAAGAAGTACCATTCGTTTTGCGGGCCCGACCCGATTCTGCACTTATCTGTGTTCAAATGCATCACATTATTACTAGTTTAAATATGAAGTATGACACATAAATTCATGTCAAGCTGTATAAGTTTAGACCAAAGTCACCAAACTGCCAAAAATAGGGATACAATTTGACTTTAAAATTAAAAAAAAAATTATCTCAGATAATTTATTCATAAAAAATCTCAACTTTGACATTTAACCAACGTCGTTTTACCTAATCAAACATAAAAACATGAATATGTCCCCTGACTTGACTTGTAAATATTTTTATTTTCTAGTTGTTAATTTTTTGTATAATACTAGTTAAATGTGACTTAACATTATCTTTCAATCTTTCATCAAGCTATTTAGGATGTTGTAAACATAAAAATTACACATAATACCACTGAGATATGTTCGACCCACTGATTCCATATATAAGTATATTTGTATATAAACTTCCCTTTAATTTGTTTAACAACAAGATTTGATATATGAATATCAGGAAGAAACTCGTCATGAAACGCTAGCCAGAACAATGATCAGGGCCGTCTTTGAGGGTGTGCAAGGTGAGCGACTGCTCAGGGCCTCAAAATTTTTAGGGGCCCCAAAATTTGTCCCGTTAATAATTATATGCATGTATGCCCATATTTTTCATGAAGAAAAAAGTATTTAGATGAGAAAATATCTTAAATGAGTAATATGTTAGAACGTTTAGATAACTAGCTAATTGCATTATATATTATAAACAGTGACACTTTATATATAGCATTCCTTCTCAAAAGGCCTCATTATGTAATTTCGTACATGGCCCTAAAAATTTTCATAAATTCATGGGACGGCCCTGACAATGATCTGCCCTTACAACATACGCTTTTTATAGATGGATCGAAACTCATGACCATCATCCTATTCAAGTCGATCGAGTTTCTAAGATTCATGCATATGTGGTTAAACATGGTGAAACATGTATCATACAATATTTTTAGATATATAGAACTAGTGTCGTAGTGTGATCAGATTCGTTGATCGATGTGATTTATCACAAGAAACAATACTTATAACTAATGAAATGACTGACATGCATAATTAAATTGGCAAAAGCTATAGTTGAATGTCATATATTCTTAGTTATACAAAAGAAGATGTAATGCTAACCTTTTAGGTCCCATGGCTCTAGTTTGTTGAGATCCACTTCTCTAATAACATCAAGATCAATGGCCTCATAAGAAACCTTCTTCCTTAGATAATAATAGAGCAATTCTTCATCTGTGGGGTGGAATCGAAAGCCTGGAGGAACTGAGAGCTGCCCGTTTCCCGTATTCATCATCCTCTCTAGCCTTGAGAATATTGGGACTTACTGAAATTGATTGCATGTCAAGTATATTATCAGAAACGCGCTAATAGATAAATAAAAATAACATTTTAAAGCTGATAGTTGGAATCTTAACATACATAGCACAACAATTAAAAAGGAAATACATGCATGCTCAGTCAAGATAAAACACACTTATCTTCTTTATCAAGATAAAAACCATACTTTCAAGATTTTGTAAATAGCTACTCAACATGGCTAGTCACTAAACAACGTCCTCAGTACTAAGTTTTGAGATGAAGATTTTAACCTATATCGATATTCTGCATTGAACTAGAGTGTTATTTTCGTTCCGTTGGATTAAAATCGTTTAGGACCTTCGAACGATATCATGTAATCATAACTGATACCAATCGATCATTGAATGAGCATGGATTCACCATTCAACGACGTTTTGTCTACTAGATGTCTATATCTAACTATGGCTTGACAATATGAGATATCATATGGTAGCTAAGAATTAGCTTAACATCTATGTACAAAGAAGATTATAGAAGATTAACCATTTACCTTAATTGATCATTTGATGTTTTTCTTCCTTTGGTTGAACACACACAGGATATTCAGTGTTTATGTTCTCTTTCTTCTTTCCTTTTAAACTTGGCGAGTTAACTTGCTGTCTTTCTGTCAACTTTTATTTTGATTTCTTTGACTAGCAGCATCCTCCAATCCCTAGGATATATATGTACACACACATACACACACGATATTAATATATGAATATTTTATGGACGGAGTTACATTGATGCTGGGTGTACCACAGGCTACACCCGATTCTAGGTCACGAAGTGCGAAAAAAAAAATTAAAACTGTCGATTTTTGTTATGTGCAACCCCGATAATTTTTTTGCTACTTTCGTTTTTCATGGTGTAACTTTAGTTAACCCAAATGTCAATTGTGCAACACCATCTCAAAAATCCTGGGTCTGTCATTTTTAACATCATATATACTAAAAGATTGAGTTGTCTTATAAATGCAAAGTGCTCATAATTAATGTGGGAGGCTTCATGTGTAAGTACATTGGTTTAAGTTTCATGCTTAAGTGTTAAGCACATATGACTTACATTTAGTGCTTAATATTGAGTGAGGTGTTTAATATCGAATGTAATTCATTAATGCAAGAAGTAATGATAGTGAATATGAAGTGGTTCGGGTAAGATGAATATGAAGTGTTACCTGCATTAGATGTAGAAGATGTATGATTTGTCTTTAATGTCCAAAACCTAGGCGGATTGGCCTATTTAACACCTCTTTCAATGCCATTCAAAAAAAAAAAAAAAAAAAAATGCTGCCTCTTTCAATGAGCCTGTTAGGGCTTTCAGATGGCATATGTGGAAACTATTATTCTATTTGTGTGTTTAAAGTTTCTATATTCTTTTATTGTTTATCAACTTTAGCCTCTTAACATGGAAATGAATTAATAAGTGCATTAATCATTGTAGGTATCAGCCGGAACCATATGAATCTAAAGGAGGGCTTGAGCTGTTGGAAATCCTATTAGAAAAGGTATTGATTTTTGTCTTTGTAGATTCGCTTGACTGCTGTTAGTGTACTCTAGGACTATACGTGTTGTAATGTGTTTTGTAAAGCCTTAGTTTTGATAATATGCATTTATGATTTATGCGATCTTTTACGTGCATTTACTGACAGTTTCTTGCATGACACGTTGAGAAGTGTCAATTCATCAATTCCATAGTTCTTGAAAGGATGCTGAAGCGCCTTTGTTGCTGCTAATCTTATCTTATATTTATTTAAAAGTTGTGCGTTTTATCAAGTCTTCCTTAGTGATACGCGAACATCAAACTTTAGTCGGGTAAATGAAAACTTGCAGTATTAAATGAAAACTTGTAGCAGTACAAAGTGACTTCGAGCAGTACTAAAATTTTTAAGTAGTAGTACTAACTTTTCATTTGCAGTATAAACGTGAAGCCAACATTACAAACGTTTACTAGAAAGAAAGATGCTGAAAATTTCGTCAGGTAACTAATATTAATTATGTTTCATGTTAGTGTTATGTGTAGTCTTTTTTTTAGGTTCAGCTGCGGTGGGATAAACAGTTTGATATTATGGGGATTATAGGCTCCCAAGAAGGAAAATGCTCCCCGTCCGTCATCTGGCAATGTCTGGTGGTGGAAAGCAAAAGAAGAAGGTCAAATTTCTTATTTCATTTTGTTCTTTTATGTGTTTTTAATTGGATTGCATTTTTTACAGTATCATTATTGTATGGGTAATAAGTGTTATAGTCTGATTAGTATAATTTAATTATAAGATTTAGGTTCTCATATTGGATTTTAAGTTATAAATATTCAATGCTCATTGTTCATTTGGTTTGCTTGACAGGTAAATTATTATATGTAAGTTTTGTTGGTTATCATTTTTTGTTTTGGAAGCTTTGTGGCTAAACATTGTTTTGTGATATCCAATGAGTTATTGTAAGGGCGTTTATCACGAATTAGTTATTTGGTGAACATAATTATACACTTATGAGCTTATTAGCTATGGCGGAAATAAGATATGTAGATACAAGACTGTTGATGGTTAGACTAGGACTAAACTATTGATTTTGGACCAGAATAGTGTTAGCTAGAGTGCTTTATTACCCTCCTGAAAAACTGATGTGAAGACAAGCCAATACTCGCATTTTTGAATGACCTAGTTAAAAATCATTGGAATAGAGATTTCGGTACACACATGTTATGGGAATTCGGATTAGTGGTGAAGATGGGTTAGTGATGAATATGGTGTTCTTCACGACTGATGGTGTAGAGATAGTCATTAAATTGTGTTAATTAAAATTAATGGTTTTGTGATTATACTTTTCATAAAAAAATAAATGAACTAATATCGTGAGTTTAATTGTTTGTGTGTTCTTCGGTGTATTTTTTTCTTTCAGCCGTGTTCGCCGTTCGGGCAGTCGGGGTTACGCTCGAAGATAACAAAGACGCTGATAAATCTAGAGGAAGAGGAGATATTAGGAGCAAATATGGTGACGAACAAGGACACAGACTAATCCGAATCGCTGTATTATCACGGCTAAATATGGTGTTTGTGTGCAACATCTTATTAACTTAGTTACATGTATGTGATTTATACACAAACAGAAACATGTACGGGCACCGGCAATTACAGGTACATGAATGTGTGATTTGAATACCCGTTGAATTAACTGATAAGTTACTCAATCGGTGTCTAAGTTATAATTCTTTTGTCGTAGGTTTCAAAAGCTATTAACCATTCTGAAGGTGTTCACTCAATCTGACGTTAAGTGGGTTATATAGTTTCATACTTTTATAAGGATAAACTTTAGCCAAACAGCCCGTTAGAAATGGAAAGAAAAGCCTATGAACAAGAAGCACTTCAGGTTACAATGGTAGGACATGTGATTAGAGTTCATACTGCTTCAGCCACAAGAACTGCTCCGAAAATTGAGCAAGAACGACCTCCTCGGTGAGTTTAGTTTTGTCAATTTACAGTTTGAAGCTTTTTGCTCTTTCCTTTCGAGTGTGATATACTTTTATAAGTCATTAGTGAGTATGCAATAAATTTATGTACGCGTTGTTTTATGCAGGTCATGGTCAACTTTTTAGAGGATTTTGAGACCATCATACGGTGAAAGGGTCTGAAAAGACCATCCAGTGGCTCAATCTCTTGCGAAGTAAGATCTTAAAACCACATATGATTTTTTACCCGTGAATTAACCGTTGGTTGAATTTTTTGGGTGGTTGTTATTTGTAGTTTTGCAGGTGATAATGTGCAGGTCAATATAGGGTGGGTGGAGGCGTTTTTTGTAGATTTGTAAACAGAAAAATGATATGAAAGAAGAAAAAGGGATGCTTAAAATCGGTAGTGTGTATTCAAAGCTGTCAAAACTCGTGTTTAATGTAGGCTATATTTGGCTTATCCGTATTTTGATTGTAAAATTTTGGATTGATATAGGACAAACTTATGCCTAAGCTAAAACATAAAACGATAACCAGATTTAATGTCGATAAGGAATTCTGATAACCTACAATGAAAAAGAATAAATATATACATAAAAGATAAGATACATGGTACAACCTTTTATGTAATTTGAATCTGCGATGTATGTTTTCCTATGGTAAAAACCTGTGTTGTATGATTTCATCTTCATATAAAGTTAAAAAAAGTGCTTGGCCTGCTGATATACGAATTTTCTACAGGTAAAGGGGTGTTTGGAAAAATGTTGTCCCGAATGATGGTTACACTGATATTCTTGGAAACAACAAAGATCATGTACTACAAGTTGTTGCTATTAAGCCCTTATATGTACATGGCATGTAACAGGTTACTTTTTTTTTTACTAAGTGGTAATAAGTAGAAAACATTTGTAACATTTGTTTTAGCTTTACAAGGTTTCAGTTGGTGCCGAAAGTTTAGTTCATCTATTGATATGTGACATTAATACAGTATGTTACTCTTTATCAATTTTTTGATGCTTTTGGATGTCAAGAAATGGTATCCACATGGTTATTACCCAATAGGTCCATTCCTTTGTTTTTACACTGGGAAGAAAGCCTATATGGTCAGACCATCATCTCTTGGTGCTTTGGATTTTATTATCTCTTATCTATCACCAAATATTTTATATACTAACCAAAAACGAAATGCATTTATCACCGTTACTGGCAAAAGATGGCTAATGAAATAGGCCTGGATTTCAGTGATATAATCTGTTTCTTGGAAAATAAATATCAGAAAGTGAAATTACTTATGCTAATATTTAAGGGTGTTTAGATTTAGTTTTTGCAATTGATCATTGGCAATCATGTCATTATTTACGAGTAAAATAATTTGTTTTGGATGATAAGTTTCAAGATATAATTGTTAGAGCTTGGAATATCCCTGTTGGTCTTCGACTTTTTGTCATGAAATGAAATTAAGGGGTTGTTTAACTGATCGCCCCCAAACGGTCAACTAATATTGACCAAGTAAATGGTCAACAAGAGTCAAACAATCTAGGGCACAATGCAATTATCCAAGGAGTTTAGTGTATCCCCGGGTCATTAAGTCCCAACGAGGTGTGAACACTATAATAGAACGTATCTGTGATCTGGTGAATATTGAATGGAAAAGGGGGTTTTGAATGATTGGTTTACTGAATATAAGTAACAATAGCTTAAACAAGCTATTTCAACAAATATGTAAGATCAAATACCCGGAAAAACGTAAAGGAACTAGAAACGTACGTTTTAGTTTAAATAAACGCCAACGTACAAAATAAAATGTGAAAATGAAGAAATATTAATCCTACAAATATGAAAATAACTTTTTCATAAACCTAAAGATAAAAGAAAATTTTAAGAAAAAGAAAATTAACTATTTAACTATTTAATTAATTATTATTAATTAATAACTATTTATTAATTATTTAAAATGCACTAAATTAAAAGAAAATAGGAAATTATCCTAGAAAATTAAAATTTTAACTTAGATAAATCTAAAATAACCTAAAACTTATTTTAAAACTGAAAATATATTTATTACACTTTTTATCTAATTATTATTAATTAATTACTAATTAATTATTATTTAAACTATTTTGATTTTTCATAAATACTAAATAAACAAAGAAAAATCTGAAACTTTTTCTATAAATACTCTAAGGTGACAGGAAGATAAGAAAAATATAAAAATGAAAAGTGCTTAATGAAAAAGCAGAAAAATAAGCCAAATGGCTTAAATAGAAGCTATCACTTTTTTTATATTTTGATTTTCTTGATTTTTCTTTTACAAAACTATTATACTACTGATAATAACAAACTTTAATGAAGACAAAATTATTAAAACTTAAAAATAAGCAGTTTGGAAGCTTATGAGCTTAACAGTTGAGCTTTTGAGCTAGAAAGTGGATTTCAAGCTTAAATAAGCTCACAACAAGCTAACAAGCTGGAAACAAAGGAAAAATAAGATTAACACAAATTAAGGAACTGGAAATGATCTAAATGGCACAAAGGACTTCACTGATAAGCTTGAAATAAGCAAATAAGCAAATCCAAATACCACTGAGACAACCAGGCCTGCAGTCAAGTTTACAAGTAATTTAAGCTTATGAAATAAGCTGAAAAGCTCAAAATAAGGACTGGAGTATTGAGATGGCTAGCTGAGCTATTCAAAAAGCCAAAGCTTTCAAAGTGGGACCCACTAATGAGCTTTTGGAAGGCTTGTGAAAAAGCTTGAAATACACTGAGGACTCAGTGTATTCGGTGAAATGGGACAAACAAAAAGCTATTAGCAGCCCTATCAAATAAGCTAGAAAATGCACAATAAGTACTGGAACTTAAAGATGGGTGGTTAAGCTTCACAAAAAGCCAAAGCACACAAGCTGAAGTTCAATGGAGAGCTTTTGAGAGCTTATGAAAAATGGCTCAATTACACTGAGCTATCAGTGTATACTGATGACTCAGTGTAATGAGTGGTTTTTGAGAAAATATGAAAGCATAATAAGCAGTCCAATAAGCTAATAAAGGGAAAAGTGAAAGCATGCAATTCAAGCTGCCATAAGGGCTTTACAAAATACTAAGTCACACAAGCTAAAGCTAACAATTGAAGATTGCACAAGCTTATGAAATATGCTATTGAACCTGTGCACAGGGCACTATTTGACTTTTGCAATTAAACTATATAGCTGACTTAAATGAACTTTGGATCAAACCTACTCACTGATTATGATGTATTAAGCTGAATTAAGACTAGATTGATCAAAAATAACAACTTATGAACATAGTAGCATGATTATGGAACATAAAGATTCAACAGATAGCAAATAGAATGAGATTAAAGGCTATTTTGACTTTCAATCAAGTAAGTACTGGATTTTATGGTTTAACTGAGGTATTAGATCCTAATGTGACATACATCAAACAAGAACAATGACACAAACAACCTCTAACACAGTTTAGACAACAAATCCAAACAACCCTTTTAAACACTGAATTTGTGATTTCAAAAGCAAATGAATGATTTGGACCTCAACACTAATTTCAAACTTCATATTATCATAACACAAGACCTTATGAGCATAAAACAACAGCAATACTAGCATGAAACTCAAAATTAGCAACTATGCAATTTTAACTGTGAAAATGAGATTTTTAGCAACTACAAATTCAAAAGAACAAGCAAGCTATTTTAAGCAATATTATGACTAATGAGCACAAAATAAACATAGAAACACAGATGAAAGCAAAGATAAGCAGCTTATACAGTTAGATGGAAAAATGTGAACAAAGGCTTACAAATTGCAATCCAGCTGAAGATACAGAACCAAGAACCAAGAACACTCTTAATAGCTTACCAATAAGCTTCTAAACCCAAGAGCAATCCAAAATTTACTCTGCTCCAAGCTTGAATCTTAAGTTCCACTGATTTTTGATTTATTTTCTATTTTCTTGATTTATTTTTAGTATTTTTCTTTTTTAGTAATATTGATAATTAAGGTCTCTAAAAGCTTCTATGAGCTTTGTCAGGAGCTTATATGAGTTTTTGAGTCCAATAACAACAATATTATTCAACAATAATTAAAATGACATGAAAATTAAAGACGAATTAAGCATAACTTGAAATGTAAAGATAGATTGAAATTGAACTGTAAATAAGGTTTATTACACTTGTGAATGAGTAATAAAACACTTGAAAGCTGTAAATGACAATGTAATAAAGTTTAAGCAGTAAAAACGTTTAATTAAAATGACCAAAAAACTATGATTCTCTGATGCTCTTCTCCAATGCCTCTTCTTTGATATATATTGACTTCAAAAGCTTCCCCACTTGACTCTGAACAAATCCCACTTGAAATCTTGACCTTTGGTTCTCTGTCATTCATCCTAGCCATTGAAATTGCTTTTGGCGCCAAAATATCAAAAGCAGGTTTATAACAATTAAGGATTTTTGGTTAGATGTGGAGGTGGAAGGGAAGCATTAATTGCTTTTTGGTTTGTTAGGTGAGTGGGATAGGAGGGGGAGGGTGGTGTCAGGATAAGGGCGGTGGAGATGGTGGTATTGGTTTGGCGGTAATTGGTATTGAAGGGGATGAGTTTGACCAGAGTCAAACTCTGGTATTAGTTTAGGGTAGTGGGTTGGATCGGGTTGAATGGTTTTGGGTTTAGTTTGTAGGATTGGGCTGGGTCTAGTAACTGGGTTTATTTTTTAGTTTTAGGATTAGTAGTGGAATTGGTTTAAGCTTAGGGATCAATTATGTAATTTCCTGAAAATCCAAGGACCAATGCTGCCAAAATCCAAAACTATTTCCAAGGGTCATTCTTGCCGAGTTTCAATAGTACAAGGACCATAAAAGATAATTTTCCATTTTTGAAAACCGAGGGACTTGTTTTGCCATTTTTGAAACTTTAGGGACTAAAACTGCCAATTATGCAAACTTTGTTTGTTTTCACCTGTTTTCAATCCTTTTGCACTTGCAACACATAAAAACACAATCAAATGATATTTCCTGTATTTTGAAGCATATCTGCATGTTTTTAAATGTTTTTGCAGTCTAAATGTGACAGAAATGATGAGTATTTAGACACTCATCAATCCCTCACACTAAACTATTGCTAGTCCCGAGCAATCCTTTATGAAAATTTAATGGATTTTTCTCTTTACCAGATAGCCATTACTTCTGTAGTAGCCAATGTTTTAGTATGTGATACTTTGGTACAATGATAACCAAATGATTTTGAGCAAACCATCAGCTGTCAACGGATTTGATTTGTCTTTACCAAAAGCCGTTTGCTTCTGGACTAGCCAACTCTTAGATAAAATACAGTTATTATCTTGGTAAGCTGATTACCAATTATGGTTTTCCAATGCCTTTACCACAAGCCATAACCTTGCGGGCTAGCCAACTCTTCACTTATAAAGATATGGTGAGTCGAATACCATACAATTTTTGGCAAATTGTAAGCCATAAACGGATTTGAGATATCTTTACCAAGAGCCGTTTGCTCTCGGATTAGCCAATCCTTATGTGGGTTAGACATGGCGGACTGATAACCATTTATTGCGTTCTAAGTGAGAAAAAAAATTTAAAATTTTGGCCAAAATGGGGGTACTAGATGGTACATATGATCAAATTCGCTAGAATTCCCCCCACACTTAGAACTGAATATTGCCCTCAATATTCAAAGTACCGGCTATTATGCCGACACTTAGAACGTAAAAAGGAAATACTAATAGCCTTTCTTTTTTTTTTTTTTTTTTTTTTTTTTTTTTTTTGAAATGTACATATTTACAACATGTGGGGCATCTCCCCCACACTTAGGTGAGACATGGGTGAAAACCCATGTTTTACTACTGTTTTTATTAACCGAGTCGCTAGCTTGACTCGACCCCGAATTCATTGGTTCATGGGGAAGTAAGTGAAAGAGACCATCTCAATCGGACTTTCATTCAAGATGTCTAGATAAGATTGAAGTATATGAAAGGTCCACACCGATGAGATATATCCGGCTTTAAACCAATGTTAGATGGAAAATGCCGGGGTCAAAGGTAATATCCTCACTCCCGAATGAGTGAAGGATAGGGGAAATCACCGGGTAGGTGAAGGGAAGAAGAGAGATCTGAATAGCAATTAAGATAAGAACTTCCTCCTCAAGAATTGCATATTCAAGTGGAGGAGGCAAGTCCTTAAACTTGATCTCAGGAAATTTATCAGTTTTCTCAACTGACTTGATTTCCTTATTATGAAGTTCAACAGGAGGGAGAGGAGGAGAATTGTCCTGATTCAACAATTTCTCAAGAAGAAGAATATCTCCCTCCAGATCAATCTCAGCGTTATCAATTCCTTCTAGAAATGAATCACACTTGAGAAAAGCCTCGATCTCTTCCAAAATAAAATCACTTCCCTCAAACGGAGTGAGAGAAGGGAAAGAGTCGGAAACGATAGGTAGAGAAGATGTGGTGGGAACCCCACTCACAGAATTATGAGAATAACCAAGAAACTCTTGAGAGTACTCCTCTGAAGCAATATCAATGACATCGATTCGGTTAACCGATTCAGAATCATAATTTGAGGAGTACCTCGAAGTTTGATCATGGTTAATGGTAACAGCTTCATTATCCACACGCAATGTGATCTCATGCTTAAATAAATCAATAAGAGCATGGCCCGTTTTTAGGAATCCTCTTCCAAGAATGAGAGGAACCTTTTGATCTGCGTCGAATTCAACAACCACAAAGTCAGCCGGAAAATAGAACTTCCCTACTTTCACAAACACATCCTCGGCAATGCCGAGAGGAAGTGATATAGTACGATCTGCAAGCTCAAGAGTCATGCAGGTAGGAGTAAGAGCCGGAAGAGAAAGTTTCTTCCACACTGAATGAGGCATTAGGTTGATGCTTGCACCAAGATCAGCCAAGGCATAGCATTCAACCATTCCTGGAAATACACAAGGTATAAGAAATTTTCCAGGATCTCCAAGCTTTACAGGAAGCTTCTTTAAGATAACTGCTGAGCAGTTCTCATTTAATGGAGTTTTAGCCATTTCAATCAGTTTTTCCTTGTTGCTTAACAAGTGTTTGATTGTTGATGCAAACTTAGGCATCAGAATGATAGCATCCGCAAAACTTATGTCAAAATGTAATTCTTTAAAGATTTGAAAGAATTTATCCATTTGTTGACTAGCCTTTTCACGGAGCTTTTGCTCATTTAAGCGCGATGGGTAAAGAATATAAGGTTTGGATTTAGGGGCAGCGACTTCAGGAGTCTCAACAGATTCAAAGACAACTCCTGGTTTGGATTTATTTCTCAGGACAACCGGAGGATGGACTTGTGCTGTACTTTGTGGGCTTGGAATTTGCACTTCGTCCGTTGTAACCTCCGTCTCTTTTTCCATTTCATACAACGGAGGAGGAATAGGACCAGAGGGTCCCTCATAAGCAGAACCACTACGAGTGGTGATAGCTTTGATGAAATTGGTATTTTCATCATCATCACTGTCATCAATTACACTGATAGGAGCAGCATTAAGGATATTGGAATAAGCTCTGGCTGTCCTTTGCTCACTAAGTATGCTTGACAAACTTTTAACCGTAAATCGTGAAAGAGTAGGATCTATTCTTGACGGTTTAGGAGCAATTGTGGATGTAGAGTTTTGGACAACCATAGGTTGGACGTATTTAGCACTTCCATTGTTAGAGGGAAGTACCGGGTCCTTTGTCACCTTGAGTCCATCATGAGCTTTACCACTACGTGTAGTGACAGCTTTGAGTTCACCCCTTGGGTTGACAACAGTGTTACTTGGGAGACCTCCCGAAGTAGAAGGTGGATTGAGATGGTCCATGAGACTGGCAAGCATATTCTTAACTTCGCTTTGAGAATGATCAATTTTGTTTGAAATTTCATTCTTAAGCTCAGTTCCTTGCTTGTGTATTGAAGATTGAAATTCATTCTTCAAATTAGAGATTTGATTTTGCATTGCCCTCATTTTGGTCTCATTAACCTTGATGTAGTTATCAAGTTCATTTGAGAGAGGTCCTTGGTGATTAGGAGCTGAATACCCTTGATTACCCCTTTGGGGTGGGTATTGATTGTTCGGGGCATGAAATTGATTTTGCGTGTTTTGCCCTCTTTGTTGATTAGGATTATTCATATTTGGATTGTTTGGAGGAGGAAATCCGGGTGGTCCAATTTGGTTGCTAGCACGGTAGTTTGGTTCCACTTGAGGACGGTATTGATTACCTCCTTGATTGGAAGTTCCGGCTATAGCATTGACTTCAAATGCATTGCCATCGGTGGCAGTACAATTGTAGTAAGCGTGAGGACCACCACAAGTAACACAAAGTTCTACCTTTTTTATTTCAGCAGTGTGAGAAGTTTGCGGAGCGGACTCTTTCTTTTGTGTGTTGAAAACCAAAGATTGAATAGCCTTCGTGAGTTCAGCAAGCTGAGTATCAGTACTAGACTGACTCACGGGAGATGAAGTAGAAGGACCAGCACTAGCCTGAGAATTATATGGTCTGGCTCGTGCAGTGCGGACCTTTGACTTATTTTCAATAAGTGCAATGGCTTTCTTAGTGGATTTGCTCAGAAAATTACCTCCAGCTGAGGCATTGAGAGAATCTTGATCAGATGGGTTTAACCCATTGTAGAAAGTGTCCATTTGCATCAAATCGGTGAAACCGTGATGAGGACATTTGCGGAGCAATTCTTTGAAACGATCCCATGCCTCTCCAAATGGTTCATCAAACCTTTGAGAGTATTTCATGATTTCATTCTTGAGATACGTGGTTTTAGAAGGAGGAAAGAATTCATTTACGAACTTTTGAACCAAATCTTCCCATGTTTCAATCGATCGAGGGGGTTGTTTGTCAAGCCAAATTCGGGCAGCCCCATCGATGGAAAACGGGAAAAGAAGAAGTTTGA
>CP139509.1:468103535-468134955 GCA_021014915.2 Artemisia tridentata subsp. tridentata | reverse complement strand
CTTATGTAACTCAGATGATGGTATTCTTGTCATGTACTTATTGGATTTAAACTTTACATTTATTAGTCTTGTTAAGCTAATAGTGGAATTTCATTAGGGGGTATGTGTAACGATTTTGTGAGTGATTGCAATTTAGATTTAGTCCTTTTGAGGTATGTTTTAGCAATCACATTTGTTTTCGCGCGTGTGTGTGTGTGTTTTTACCTTGTTTTTAAGGATAGTCGATCTCGTTCATTCTATTGTTTGAATGAAATGAAGATCTGGATGATTGAAAGGTCGTGTCTCAGTGACTTTTATCTATTATCGTTCCATTTAGGCCATAGGTGTTACACTTATTACAATCGCATATGGTCATGACACCTTCTTCGAGCTATACCATGTATACAACGGAGTTATCAACATATATCACTCAAAAATATAAACTTTACGCTCATGCGCAAAGGGTCGTAGATTCATCATACATAGTGAACGAGCCAGCAAGAGTACTCGATATGCAGGGGCAAAAAAAAAATTTAAAAACAACGATCGCGATGGGACTCGAACCCACAATCTCCCGCTCCGGAGGCGAGCGCCTTATCCATTAGGCCACGCGATCTTTTTTGTTTTATTATTGCACTTTACTGTATATAAACAACACTTTTATCGCATGTTATTATGTACTCTTCGAAGTTTGAAACATGCTAGGATAGAACCTGCCTTCTGATTTATTTATTTTTTTTTTTTTTTAAATACTTAGTACATGTATGTTTGATAGTTGATACCTTAATAAGGATTTACATGTCAGATATGTTAGACGATTAGATTATTGGCCCAAACCCGATTGTTTTATTGATTGAATGACCTCCCAATTACATAATGTAGCGTGTCTATTTATAATAGAACATAGCTTTGAGAATAAACTAATATAAACCCTAAACCTAATGGACCTCAAACCTACAATTGGGTTTGGGCCAATAATATAATCGTCTAACATGATGTATTTACTATTGCTCTTTTGAGCATAGTTGTTGTGGTGATTTGGCTTAGCATGAGACAATTAATGAAGCTAGCCCTAAATTGATCATCACGGGAGCGTCTACACCACAAGCATGTAAGATAGTGTTTTGTGATATATGAATGATGATTATTATTGCTTGAAGATTACTGTCAAACCATGGGCTACATATAGGAGGATTACATAAGCTATTTTGGGTAAACCCCATAAATCAAGCTAATTGACAACTAATCACAACTAATGACAGCTAATAGTCTAACACTCCCCCGCAGTCGCAGCGGGAGGACACCGGACGCTGAGGCTGGAGCGAAATTCTTCAAACAGTGCAGACGGTAAGCCTTTCGTGAAAATATCTGCATATTGGTAACGTGAGGGAACATGGAGAACCCGAACCTGACCAGTGGCAACCAAGTCACGAACAAAATGAATATCAATCTCTATGTGCTTCGTTCGCTGATGCTGAACCGGATTACATGACAAGTAGACTGCACTAACATTGTCACAGTAGACTAGCGTAGCGGAAGATAAAGGTGTGTGAAGCTCACGAAGTAAATTCCTTAACCAACAAGTTTCAGCAACAGCATTTGCAACCCCACGGTATTCTGCTTCGACACTAGAACGAGATAGAGTTGGCTGTCTCTTAGATGACCAAGATAAAAGGTTGTTGCCAAGGAAAACACAGTAGCCGGAAGTGGATCTCCTAGTAGTGGGGCAACCAGCCCAATCCACATCAGAATATGCTACCAAAGATGAAGTAGAAGAAGCAAACAACTGTAACCCATAGTGTAATGTACCCCGGACATACCGCAAAATCCGTTTAAGAGCTGATAGATGAGGCTCTCGAGGATCATGCATATGAAGGCAGACCTGCTGAACTGCATATGATATATCTGGGCGAGTGAATGTGAGATATTGAAGAGAACCTGCAAGACTCCGATATAATGTAGGGTCAGAGACTGGATCACCATCATCCCCCAGTTTGGACTCAGTGTCAATAGGAGTCCGACTGGGATTACAATTAACCATATGAGCTCTCTCCAAAACCTCAAGTGCATATTGCTTCTGAGATTAAAACAACCCTGTAGAATCACGAGAAACAGAGATACCCAAAAAGTAATTAAGTGGACCCAGATCAGTCATAGCAAACTCCTGATGTAAGGAACTAATAATCCGCAGTAACAAACTATCAGAAGAAGCTGTGAGAACAATATCATCCACATATAATAATAGATAGGCAGTATCCGTCCCCTGTCTGTATATAAATAATGAAGAGTCGCAGCGACTATGTGAAAATCCAACCCGAGTGATATAAGATGCAAATCGCTGAAACCATGCTCTAGGGGCCTACTTGAGCCCATACAGAGACCGCTTCAATAAACACACATAATCAGGGTGCACAGAGTCTCGAAATCCCGGAGGCTGATGCATATAAACAATCTCGTTCAAATCTCCATGTAAGAAAGCATTCTTGACATCAAGCTGGTGAATCGGCCAATGTCGAGAAGTAGCTAAACTTAGTACAGTCCGAATAGTGCCCGGTTTAACCACCGGACTAAACGTCTCATCCACATCAATCCCCTCCAATTGATGACTACCGTTGGCCACAAGACGAGCCTTGTAGCGACTAAGAGTGCCATCAGCCAAATACTTGTGGCGAAAAAGCCACATAGAGCGAATAATGTTGGTGTCCGTGGGTCTAGGAACAAGAGTCCAAGTTCCATTCTTAATAAGTGCAGTGTATTCATCACGCATAGCATTTTGCCAATTAGGATCAGTTAATGCATCACGATAGGTTTTTGGTAATGGTGAGACCGAAGACACATGCATATTGAGACGCTCAGTAGGACGATTAGTCCCGACACGAAATCGTGTGACCATGGGATGAATTGAGACAGGGTTTGGGTTATTAGGAGGATTTGGGATAATATGTTGTTGGGCGGCGGGTGGTGATGTATTTGGTGTTTGTTGTTGGGCGGCGGGTGGTGATGTATTTGGTGTCTGTTGTTGGGCGGCGGGTGGTGATGGGGATGGTAATGGGTCATGGGTTGCGTGATGTTGGGATGTATTAGGACTGGTGGGAATTGGTGTTGTTGGCGTGTTTGTAGGTTGAGGCACAATAGGTTGCACAACGGGGGCGGATGGAATAAATGGAGGATTTATATCTGGTGAGTCATCCAAGAAATTGTATTTGGGTGCCGATGTTGGTTTAGGGGTGCCATATGGAAAAACAGTTTCATCAAAAGTTACATGACGAGAAATGATTATTTTATTGGTGTTTAAGTCGAGGCAACGATACCCACGATGATTTGAAGCTTGTCCCAAGTAGATGGAGGGTGTGGCGCGTGGTTCAAGTTTGTGATTAGGATATAAGTGGGGGTAACATAAGCAGCCAAATGTGCGTATAAGGCTATAATCCGGGTTTTGGCCAAACAGTCGGGTATACGGGATTTCGTTGCCAATAGCTGTGGAAGGTAAGAAGTTGGTTAAATGGACAGCCATGTTTAAAGCTTCAACCCAAAAGGTTGGTGGAAGGTTGGCCTGGAAAAGTAGGGTTCGAATGAGATTGTTGATGGTGCGAATCATCCGTTCTGACTTCCCATTTTGTTGAGATGTCTTGGGGCATGAGAAACGAAACTGAATGCCATTGTCGGCAAAAAGTTTATGAAGGGTGCGGTTATCAAATTCACCGCCATGGTCACACTGAAACGATTTGATTTCACACTTAAATTGAGTGTGAACGTACTTGCGAAATAGAAAAAGTTTTGATAATACATCAGATTTGTTTATCAACGGGTAGACCCAAACAAAATGAGAATAGTGATCCAAAAACAGAACATAATATTTAAAACCCGAGAGACTCGAAATTGGTGAAGTCCATACATCAGAATGAATAACATCAAAACATGCATTAACAATAGTATCGGAACTAACAAATGGAAGTCGAACGTGTTTGCCAAGCTGACAAGCATGACAAAGCACAGGCGGCTTCTCCTTATTACAAGATATAAAATTATTTGAGACGAGAAGGCGTAGCACTTCGCTCCCTGGATGTCCAAGGCGCTGATGCCACGTATGTTGACTTACAAGTAGAGCTTGGGGAATAGGACACGGGGCCGTGACAGGGTATAGGTCGCCCGTGCTATCACATCGGAGAAGCACCCGACGTGTCATGAAATCCTTGACGGAAAACCCAAAAGGATCAAATTCAACAGTGCAATTATTGTCACAGACAAATTGACGGACAGATATAAGATTTTTGACAATATGAGGGGTAATAAGGACGTTATTTAAGTAAAGGGGTCGAGAAGGAGTAGGCAAAATGCTACGACCCGTATTGGTGACCGGAATGTTATGCCCGTCACCAACCGATACAGATGGATACATGCAAGTATTAAAAATGTTACTAAGACTATTAACAGATGCATTAAGGTGTGAGCTCGCACCTGTGTCCATGTTCCATGCGCCAGTAGCGGGAGCATGAAGTGTCCCGGCAGTAAAAACATGAGGCAAAGTGGGTCCCACCGACCCTGTAGGAACAGCTATGGGTCCAAAAGTAGCCTGTTGTGCCGAACCCATGATTGATTATTTGTTCCTCTTCCTGTGCGTCCTTAAAATAAAATATTGCGGTAAGAATCTATCCCACACTTAGTATTATATATATTTATTCTCAATTGAATGAGAATTAAATATATATCTTCTACTACTTGTGTGAACGCAACCACCAAAACTTATCCTCTCTTTTTCATATCTGATTACCGCAGCTTCTAAACACAAACACAAATCGTCCCTTTGGTAAACGGAGAAAAAGAATAACAGCAACAAGATAAAGATCCGTGACCTAGCACGAATAACCACAACTGATTCGTGACCTAGCACGAATACCACAAGAACGTTTGTGTGGATCTGTGACCTTAGCACAAATCACCAACACTATGAAGAAGGTAACTGGTTTTTAGGGTTAAGGTTTGTTTGGTTGCGACAGTGATGGATGTGGTGGGTCGGCGTCGTACGAAGGGAGAGAAATGGGTGGGGGTCGACGGTGACTCCGACAGTGTTGTATGTCGGAATTTTTGAAGCTATTGGAGTTTGATTTTGGTTTGGGTTTGGAATTTCTTGCGGAAGATTGTAGATGATGAGCAGATTGTTCCAAGAATCAAGAACACCTCTATGATACCATGTAAGATAGTGTTTTGTGATATATGAATGATGATTATTATTGCTTGAAGATTACTGCCAAACCATGGGCTACATATAGGAGGATTACATAAGCTATTTTGGGTAAACCCCATAAATCAAGCTAATTGACAACTAATCACAACTAATGACAGCTAATAGTCTAACAAAGCAGGCAACAAAAACTAGTCAAAAGCTCAACCAATTGATACTCGTGTTTATTTCCTTGAGATCACAAACCCCAATAATGGCATGGCAATTTGTTATGCAGATATCATTTCGAAATTACATAATGATGGTCTTTCTTGTATGGAATACGTCCGTGGAAACATTTTTTCAAGGGCACAGGAAGACCCTTACCTTCAACGTTGAGTAATCTGTTTGCGAATTCAGTGTCCAAACGCTAACCAAAGAGATACATCTCCTATATATTAGCACACATACAAGAAATGTTCAGTTCATTTCATTCAAATTATGAGTTATGGTATGCTCTTGTTGTTTCCAAGGGTATGTTTGGGAGGTGAATCACAAGAGACAATTCCCTATTTTTATGTCTTGTAGTGTCCATATCTTGCAATAGTCTCACTTTCCAAGCATAAACACAAGTGATCAAGCACGGTTATAAATGCAAATAAGATATTTGTGTTTTAAGTTTATGCATCGCAAAGGTATGATAATGATCGGTTCACGTTTCATGTATTTTTTGGTCATATTCATATCAACCATTCTAAATATGGTAAGGCGCCCAATAAACCAAATTGAAAAAGGAGAAGTTGCACTATGCAACGAAGGGATGATTTGAAATCCTTATGAATGCCATTATTTAAGGACAATTCCACCTGAACATATTATTCATTTTCACATAAAGAAATTCCATCGTCTCTAACCAACACTTCCATATTCCATCTTAGATACACACACATACATATATCGAATAACGGGCTAGAGTCTTGATTTAATAATGATCCTTGTCCCACAAGAAGTGAACATATATACACACCTGCTGCAAGGTGAACCCAAGGAATGAAGAGTTAATAAGAATCATAAAGTGCAGTGCTACTACCAAAGTCAAGCTAATAGTATTACAATGTGTTTCCACCAAGCAAACCAAACGACACCTAAATGAAATTGAGTGCACAAGAAACGGTTTTTAGCTTTACAAAATTTTCCAAAACATACAAGGTAAATTTGATTCACTACTTAACAACAGGTCTTCCACAACAAATCACTCTTCACTGGCTCCAAAGCAAGAATCCTCTTCAATGGTTGGTGTGAACAAAGAGTAAATTGACCTTGTCCATATTTTAAGGATTGTTAACAACTTCAACCCACTGATCGTTATTCAGCAAAGGACCATATCGCATGCCACGTAGCTCTGTGTGTAACTGATCGTTATTCCCTTTCAGCCCGCGTAGCCTTTTTAATTGTTTCGGTACCTACTCGTTCGGATTTGCTGGAGAGCAACTGAAAGTTGTCACGTTTATGCATTCGGTGGCGCAAGTGTATGTAGTTGGAACAATGCAATGGCGTACAGTGGATCCCATCTTACCTGACCATGAACCCGCTAAACCGCACACACTCTCCCTAGATGGAAACATCTTTTACCTCACCTTTAATGCTGATGGGTTGTCGGTTTTTGACTTATCTACTTAAACCTTCCTCTCTATCCCCTTTAGCAGACTGAGCATTGACGATCATCTGGTTCAACCCTTTCTCTTGTCTCTGGTAAGGTATGTGCGTCATACGTGTCTTAGACTCATTTATCACTCTGGGCTCTGTCTCTTGAATCCTAACCTACATGGAGCAGAAGTTTCAATGTCCCGATCAACCTACCTCAGGGTTCTTTTCCGGACAATTACCAGGTCTCGATGTCTCTGACATAAGACGGCACCCATGAGCAGTGGCGGAGCCACGTGAGGACCAAGAAGGGCAGTGGCCCTCCCACAATTTGAAATCCCATACACAAAAGCTGGCTATTTTCATTCAAGTATATTGATTTAATATAGCATTTTACTACTTTGGTCGTCCCAAAATGACTTAAAATTTTGTTTATTTGCATTTATTTATAAATAGACGAACATGAACAATATTTTAAGTTCATTTAGTTAAATGAATGAACATGAACGAAAGTCGCGTCCGTTCATTTATGTTCGTAAACGTCCGACTATGCGTTCGCTTATATTCATTTATTTATTTATGTTCGTATATCTTATCTTTTAATTGTATAATTTTAAAATTGGTTTGTTTAACAAAATAACATTTATAAAACAATATATTGTGCATATTATAATAAAGTTTATGTTTGTTTATCCATGTTCATTTATGTTCGTTTAATGTTCGTTTAGTGTCTTGATAAAAGAACATAAACGAAAATGAACAACTCTTTTCTTAATAAACGAACATGAGAAAATTCGTCCGTTTAAGCATTCGTGTCCGTTTATATGTCCGGTTAAAATTAAACGAACGAACATGAATAAGGCTCCGTTCGTGTTTTTCCGGTTCGTTTACAGCCTTAGTTACGTCAAATCATTGTTTGGGTTACGAAAACACTACCCGGTAACCCGGCGAAGCTGGACAGGATTCATATCCTCCCATTGATGGTGCGTTTTTATTTCGTATATCATTTTTAGCACATTATATATAGTAGTTCAGAAAGAAAAATGGATATCTACATTTTTATGTATTAGAATGTTACATGATGTCAACACTTAAATGAGAGTATTAAGAATGTCACATAATTTTTATGTATTAGAATTTTACATAATGTTACAAACTTTTCCTTTAGAGGGATTTGCTAACAACAACCCATTGGGTGTTGTTTAAGCATACAGTAAATAACTATGTTTCCAAATATGAACTCATCATTTCTATAAATAACACACACAATTAAGGTAAGTGAGTTTTAATAAAGTATATATTAATGTCAAGTGGGTTCATATTTAGAAACATAGTTATTTAAGGTATGCTTAAATAACACTCAATGGGTAGTATAGGAGAGTTAGCCGTTCCAAAAAACAAAAAAAAAAAAATGCCATTTAATATACATTAATTCAACTCATAAATTAACATAAATAAATATGATTTTTAATTTAATAACCCTCAAAGTTTCTTTTTATAGTTACATTAAATTTTACCGTGAGGTACACAAACCCAACACTTAAACCACTCCCTCTATGCTTATTGAAGTTCCAAAATCCTTAATTATCGGAACTACTTGAACCAAAGTACACAAACATACCCCGACTAGCTCAGAAACTAAATTTTACACCACTACCGTTGAAGTCGCAAGCAATGTCTATTTGAGATGTATTAGACATGATCAGAAGCCGGTTGTTGTTGTGAAAGAACACCTTCCATATATGATCACTTCTAAAGTAGCATCATATTATTACATTTCTTATTTCCAAATTATGATTCTCATTTCATTTACATGAGACAACGTATTTACATTAATAGGAACAATATGAGAATGGCTTAACTAGTAAAGTGTAACGTTAAATTGTCATATCAAAAAGAGAATTATCATGCAAGATCGATATTTATAAGAGGAACTTGTCCAGATAAACAAAAACCCATAAGCTAGTCACAGTAGTTGCACAAAAACTATGCAACAAAGATTTACTGCAAAATTCTAAATCCAAAGCAACTTAAATGCTCTCAAAAGCTAGCCATACAATGGGCTAAAAACCACTTATTATTTCCAAGTCTGAACTCTGAACGCTGACCTCTGAACAACTTAAATGAACTCATGATCGTTAAACATTGAACTTCATTACGACACACAATATTGGATCGCCTCAAGCTTCATCAAGGGCAAGCACTCCAGGAAGTGGCTTTCCTTCAAGAAGCTCCAAACTGGCACCACCACCGGTCGAGATGTGGCTCATCTTGTCAGCAAGCCCAACCTTCTCAACGGCAGCAACTGAGTCACCACCTCCAATGATGGTCGTCACTCCCTTTCCACTAAGATCTGCTAGCTTATGTGCTATAGCCTGTATTCACATACATATTAAGCTGCGTTTACAACAAATGGTCCTCTAATATCTAAAAAGCTGAGAAAGGTGGTGTTGTTACACAAGAACAAGATATAGTTTGATTCAATTTCTATATTTTGGTGACATTTTTTCTTTTAAAAACGGAGCCTGCTTCCAAAAAACTGATTTAAGGTTATTCAATAGAGACACCACATCAAGAAAGTTGAAATAAAAAACAATGGTCAAACTAACAAGGTGGTGTTTGTTTAAGCTTATTTATGGGCTTATGAGCTTATATTTCATAAGCTCAATTTTCAGGCTTATTTTAGAACTTGTGGGCTTATATAAGTTCGTTATGACATGATAAACTTATATAAGTCCATGTCCCAAAATAAGACAAAAAATGGGGCTTATGAAACATAGGCTGAACAGATAAGCTCATAAGCCCATAAATAAGCTTAAACAAACGCCCACTAAGTAATATGTAATTTGCCATGGCAAGCTAAGTCATAACCCTTTCTTTTGAAACTAGCTCCACTGGTGAGAGGGAAAGAAGCATTATTACCCAAATATGGAAATCAGACTAATTTATCTAACATTTTTATGTTAAATCAGCAGTGACATTCATATAGATAAGTTCCTATTGAATATGTACCTCAGTTCCTGCTGCAAATTTCTCGAACTCAAACACACCCATGGGTCCATTCCATATGATGGTCTTGGTGGTATCCAAAGATTCACTGAATGACTTGATGGAATCTGGTCCAATATCCAATCCCATCCACCCATCAGGAATACTAGATGCTGGAACAATCTGCGAACATATTCAAACATTGAACAAATAATTAAAAACTTCTTCCACCGGATGCACCACAATGTGTTGTAGAATAACACCTAATTAACACACAGGCAATGATATCCGATGATTGGCAATTTCGACTTTTATTTTATAATTGTAAAGCAACTCTGGTAAAGTTCTTTATTTCCTGAAATATTAAATAGGTCTAAAACTAAACTAGATCATATATCAACTGGGAACAGGTGAAAAGGAGCCTAAACTGAATCATTTAACACATAACACCTCCTAAGTAAACTTTCTACTATTATAAAAGGTGCTGGTGTTTTCAGATATAACACATTAGAAATCAAAAAAATGTGTCTGCATGACCGGTACCAAAAATACCTATATTGACCTATTACACCACCCGGGCCGACCCTCCCATTTAATCACCTCAAATTTTCAATACCATTTAAAATTAATACGAATCAGCATGTAAAAAATTAACCTTGCTGTTGGTATCAGGAGCAAACTTGTCAGCAATGACAACATCAGATGGAAGCAACAAAGCCACTCCTTTAGCCTTCGCCTTCTCAATTAGAGATGTTGCAAGATCAAGCTTATCTTCCTCCACGAGTGAAGAACCAACAGCGAGCCCTTGGGCCTTGTAGAAAGTAAAGATCATACCTCCACCAAGGATAAGGATGTCAACCTTGTTCAACAAGGACTCGATCACACCAATTTTACTGGACACATTTGACCCACCAACAATAGCAGCAAATGGCTTCTTGGGGTTGGACACAGCTCCAACAAGGTAGTTAAGTTCCTGAATACATACCAAGAACAAAAATGATGACATAGGCCAAACAATCGTAAGACGTCTATCAAGCAAACGCCTTCCTAAGAGATGTAAAACTTTTTAGTCTGCTTTAGGAGTGTTTGGCATTTCGTCTTGAAATAACAAAACAAGCTGTCATATGTGCTTATACTTCTGGCAAATTCTGATTATTTAGGATAAAATATAAAAACTTAACTAATCAGAGACAGCATTGTTCTGACTCCCCCAAAGCTAATAATTTGACACCTGAATAATCAAATTATTGTGTTTGTGCTTTTTGAAAAAAATAATTCTTGTGTTCGTAAAACACAAATAACCAAATAAAGTGTGTCAAACTATTTGGAAAAGCGATTATCTGTGCTATTTTAGTGAGCTAACACAATACTCAAATCCAAATGTGTTTTGCAAACGCAATACTGAACACCACTTAACTATGGTAGGAACAGAATATAACTACTAAAAATTGTATCAACAGAAGCTAAAAAACCAAACCTTTTGCATGAGGAAACCAGCAACAGAAGGCTTCAAATACTTGGCAACACCCTCGGTTGATGCATGGGCTCTGTGTGCAGTGCCAAAAGCATCATTGACGTACAAGTCAGCTAGTGATGCCAACTTCTTTGAGAATTCAGGGTCATTCTTCTCTTCCTCTTTGTAGAACCTCACGTTTTCTAAGAGCAAAACACCCCCCTCTGGGATCTCAGCCACCAACTTCTCAACATCTGGACCAATACAGTCGTCGGCCATCTTGACCTGTTACATGTAAAAAAACAGAAAGAGGAAAACTTTAAGCAACGTTATAAAAGTGAATTGGCTATGAACCGTGAGAGGAGATGCACAGATGAACAAACCTCAATTCCAAGAAGCTCAGAAATTCTAGGCACTAGTGGCTTCAAGCTGAACTTTGGGGTGACACCCTTTGGTCGTCCCTATAAACAACAACCACAACAAATAACACATTAGTCATTACATGAAAAGAATCATCAAACAGTAAAATCAAACATAACATAAGTACCATCAACTTTGTAATAAATATTGTACATGTTCCAAGGTTCAGTTTATTTGCAGATATTTAAAACTGAGCAAATGTGTACACATAGTTTGTTCCAGTAACTCAACACTGGATCAACAAGATGATATAGCCATTAAAAGTGCAAAACATCATATTAAAAAACACTCAACACTTGTTAATCTGTTTTACACCTCAAAAACAGTACTTAACGTCAAATACACACAAGTTGCAGTTAAAAAGGTCAAATAGATCTATCAAAGCTATAAAAAGATACAGCAATGATCTTCGATTATCAAACATGTACATCCGAATATCCTATTCTGTATTTTAGATTTAAATACCCTCACTACTTTTTATTAATACGACTACCTTTTACTTGTATACCGAATAAACATAATCATACCTTCTCCTTAACAGTCTAAAAAACACATCTAGTGAAATCGAAAAAACGGACGATACCAAATATGTAAAAACCAAGTAATCATCATAATTAAGTAATTAACATATTAAATACACATAACTGCGTAAGTTAAATCGGTGATTAGATCATTTTTAGTGATCGGATAATCAGATATACTAACTTTTACAACTTTCAATGATGATCTGAACATAAATATATAATGATTAGTAAAATAAGTTAATATTAACAGTGATCTAATAATCAAATACATATATCTAAAATAGCTAACTACAAACAGTGATCAGAATAAATATAATCAGTGATCTAATACTAATTAAAAAGACTAGTGATGAGGTATACCAGATGAGAGGATAAGATAACTCTGGCGCCATTAGACATCAAGTACTTAATAGTAGGAACAGCAGCACGGATACGAGTGTCATCAGTGATCTTGAAGCTGTCATCCAACGGTACGTTCAAATCCACACGCACGAATACTCTCTTCCCCTTTAGATCTGATTCTTTCAAGCTGCTCACACTCTTCTTTGTTGCCATTCTTTTCTTTTTTTTTATAAAAAAAAATCACTAAATCAAAATAAAAAAAACACGATTAGTAGCAGAAAATAATATTATATGATTGATTGAGATGAGATGTGTAGATGATCGGACTTACGGTGATTTGTGATTGTAACGGAGTTGTCGATGAGAATGTGTAATGTGGCTAGTGAGTGGTTGGTGGTTTTTGTAGACGTGGAAAGTTTGTTTCTCAAGACAAGATTCTTGTGCCTGGGCTTTTTTCGGGTTTGATGGTTTTACACCCGGCCCATAGTCTTCTTTTGTCTTGCTAAAAAAGACAACAGTTATGGTAAGAAGAACATTCTATATGTTGGGTTTGACGCGGGGTTTATATTATGGGCGGTAATCAAGTCGTGTTCGGGTTAATTTATTTGAGTTCGCGAGTTTGAGGGTTAGTATAACTTTTATCTAAACACGGCTCAACTTTAATCTACACCTGCATAACACGTGTAACTCGTTTTTCTTGTTTAAGTAAATAAGTCAAGCGATGAAAAATATTTGTAATTTGTCGATTTAACAAGTTTAAATCCAAAAATAATATATGTAACATGCAAATAACTAGACAAAAATTTCAAGAATATGAGTTATAATCGTAATTTATAATTAGTTTAATTACTTAAATACCGTTCAAAATATAGTTGATTATCACACAAAAGCTGAAAATATATTTGAGTTTAATTTCATTTATTTTTATGCGATTTTATATTGATAAGCTTCAGCTTCAACTAATTCGTAAAACAACTTATATAAGCTTCAACTATAGCTCCAGCCCCAATTTTAGCTCATTTCGCCAAACATACTCTTCAAAGTAGTGTGATTGTTTTTGTGCGTTTCTAATCGACAGATAATTATTTTAAAATAAATAACATTATCATTTTATGACAAACACCTTTTAGCAAAATATCAACAAAAATAATTTACCAAATTAGCTACTTTATCGACTATGTTTACCAAATATCTTTTAGCAAAATATGTAGATATGTGAAGTTGGCTCAATGGTCGGCAAAATTCTAGCCTTGGGGTTAACTGGTACAGTATTTTCTAAGTCTAACATTATCCTATATATTAAAACACGACTTTTGCCGTTTTCAAAAAAAATTGATTAAGAAAGTAATTACGGATACATAACTACACCATGTTGTGGCTTATATTGCTTGAGTGCACTTTTAGTACAACAGCCACTGTTGTTGGTGGTGCATGGGGCGAATTGGTATTGGCCAAATGGTACAACAGCCACTGTTCATCCGTCCCGTTAGAGCACTGTTCATCCGTTTTACAACTGTTTCGACCCCGTAATGAACCTGTAACAACCTGGTCCCGTTGATTTTGCCCTTTTCTTATTTATTTTATTTTTTGTGGCTAGGATTGCATATTCATCACCTAAAACTGCCCATGATTTTCTTTCCTTGATCTAATACCAAAACCTTCCATTCCATAGGTTGTCTCCTTTCATCTAACATATTGTAAAGCAGGAAGAAACAAGTATACATAATCTTTGCGTTCGAAAGGTACTTTAGCCATGTGATGTTTCATGGTTTCATGCTATACATTGTTGCCTTACTTTGTCCCTTTCTTTTCTCACTTAATCCTCCTTTCATGCAGCATGATGATTCTTAGTTTTCTTCGTGGTTTTAGTTATGGAATTATTTTGGGTTTTGATTGTTCCCAGTCAACAATAAATTGCAACTATAATTAGGATTGCTTTTTTTTTTTTTTTTTTTTTTTTTTTTTTTGGTTTTTTGGAGTTGAAGTGTGGAGTGGGTGATTTGGGGTGTTTCGTTTGTGTGTTTGACATTTTTTTTTTGTTTTTTGTTTCCCTCCCCCCCCCCCCTTATTTTGGAAAATATTAGGTTTCTTCAGAAAATTAGTGGTCTCTAAAAGTGAAGGGAAGCTATACCAGAAGCTGATGGTGACCTATTCGCCACCAATAAGGTGGACACAAGCTCAAAGGTAAAGTGCAACTAATTTTTTTTCAGCCACTTCGATGTAAGTATCAAATATATTTCGCACGAAAGTGGTTGATGTCAACGTCGACACATCAAATTCTATCTCAATGTTAACTGCCAAAGTATTTTTGTCACGAAATTAAGATACAAGTAAATGATAATAACCACTTTTGTATCACAATCATGTAGATATACACGAGTATCACAGTCAATGAAGCTATAATACCTTTAGCATGATGAATCTTTGATCTTTTTTACAACAATCGCGATGGTACACTTGATATGAGGGAGATAGTTTTTGGCTTCTTTACCCTCAAGAATCTTAAAGGAACTGACACGCTTCGTCTTTGTTTTCAAGTAACAATCTATATCTTTTATGTTCCTTTACAAAAAACATATCAGATTTTGACCATAAATAGTACTCAACAGATGAATATGCTTTTCTTTGCTGCAGATGTATGACGAGTCCGAAGTTTTGGTCGATGCTCAAGATAGCGTTTAAGTTAATGAAGACAGTGAAGGTCAATCAAACAGTTGGGTCATGGTTGATGATGTGAAAAGTGTAGGCGGATTTGGTGCCTACCATGTGTTTGATAAATGCCTTGAGAGAATTGGATTTATGGTAGGTTTGCGTGCGTGTTTATTTTTGCTCCAACATATGATTCATCATTGATGCAGATTCCTGTTCTCGAGATTCCGGAAAGCTCTCTCTTTGAGAGTAATGCAATTGTTCACTACGGTAAGTGACGAAATAGATTTGGATTTAATATTATGATATTCTCGCCTTGGTGCTGATATTTTCACTCAATTTGTTTAAAGATGATGGCAGGATTATCTCCACCAAAAACAATGGCCATTCCAAGTTGAATATGGGTCGGGCTGAATTGTTGAGACTATGAGGTCAATGCATAAATGTTTCAGAAGTCTCTTCTTTATGTATCTCACAACTTATAATATATTTTGGCTACATTCTGATCAGTTGTTAAAAATTAACAAAAAGACTTTCTTTTTTTTTTTTTCCTTTTGTGCTGTTGAATAAGAAAATAGGCACATGGTTGAGTACCTCGAATAAGCTTAGCCAAATACCCTTATGTTTATGCTACCTATAAAAGAATTAAGGATTACCTAGAAATATATAACTCAATGTTAAACTACATATTAATTTTGAACAGGACAGGATGTATCATATTTTCGGAATATTGTTTTCCAGCACCAGAATAATTGTATCATTGATTTACTTTTCAGGAAAATACATTAGTGTTTGTGTTTTTTTGGCCATATTGATGTCGCCATTTAGTGGGAAACCCAATCTGGAAGAACCGTTTTGATAGTTGGTTTGATGGGAAGTGATGAAAGTGAAGGTGATGATTTCAGGTGTGACATCCTTCAACATAAAATTTCCTACATTGTAACTGTTACAGGTGTCAATGAGACCCCACATGCGATTGATGGGCATCTAGGTGTGGTGACTGATCCGTCTGAAAACGTATATATATAAATATAAACAGTCTCAGAACGAATACTCGTGTTTAGTGTGAGACCAGGCAAGTGATCACCTGGGTCGTTTCCCAACGAGGTATGAATGGAAAACTGTGAAAAGCTTTGGATGAGAGTGATTGATGAATCAGATATTTTTGATTTTGCTTTATTTAATAATTCTAAATAACAAATGAAAAACAAATATGCACAATGAAATTAAACGCGAACAAAATTAAACTAAAACGCGTAATGGAAAAGCTAAAATGGGACAAAAACTGAAATTTATAAAATTTAAAACCTAAAAATGTAAAATGATTTAAAACTTATTTAAAAACTTAAATTATATTTTTTTATACTTTTTATTTATTTATTATTAATTATTTATTTATTTAATTACTTATTAAACTATTTAAATTATAAAAAATACTAAATGAACAAAGAAAATTCTAAAACTTTTTCTAAAAATATTATAAGATGAGAAAAAGCTAAGAAAATTATAAAAATGAAACTTACTTAATTAAAATTTAAAAAGATAAATTCTATTAAATAGAAGCTATCACTATATTTCTATTTTTGGTTTTTCTTAAGTTCTAAAAATATAATTATATTTTTCCTAGATTAAAAATGACAAAAGAAAATTATGAAAATTGGATTTATGTTTTTCTGATTAATATTCTATTTATTATGATTTTATTACTAATAGAAACTAATAAAAAAGATTAAAAATATTAAAACTATTCAGAAAATTATGAAACTTTACAGATAAATCTAAAATATTATTAAAAAGCTAGGAAAATTAAAAGTGGAAGCTATCCAAGCCTGATAAGCAGTTTTGGGCAGATAAGCAGTTTGCCAATAAGCCAAAAATAAGCTAAAAGACTTGAAAAATTACCAAAAGCTCAGGATAAGTTAAAACAACTTAATAAAGCATGAAACAACTGAAAAAACTAAAATAAGTACCCTGGAAAAGCCAAAAAGCAGTTTGGGTCAACAATCAAATTTGTCAAAAATGACAGTCAACTCCCCTACTTGCAGACCTATTTAAAGCACTTAAATAAGCTGAGAAGCAAAATATTATGGGGGCAAAATCTAGCCTATATTACTGGCTATCTTAAAAACCTAAAAGCCCCATGACAATCACACCAATTGAGGTCCAATTTGGGCCAAGATCAGTTGGTGTTTGTCAGACAAATCTGAATCAGCAGATACTGATGAAATTGAGGGAAAAATGCAGGCCTTATTTAAGCTATGTAATAAGCTAATATGTGGAATACCAGATGATTATTTTAAAGTTAGCTATATGAACTACTTTAAATCCAAAAACCAAGGTCTGAGCTTAAGTGAATAAGCTGATGATCAGCTGCTATTTTGGCTGTTCTGCACAGTTGCACAGAGATGTGCAGAAGGCATACAACAACAAAAAAAACCAAGCTAGACTATTTAGATTACTCTAATATGACCTAATAGAACTCAGAAATGGAAAGAAAAAGGGCCAAACAAGCTTCTAGCTTATACTGGCTTATTTGGTTTCTATAATGGCTGAAAATCCCACAAATGATTCAAGAGTACTATATCTATCTAAATGGTTACTTAGAACTTAAAAATAGATTATTATGGCTTAATTAAGCTAGGTTGAAGTTGGGATTAAGGCCAATGTACAGTAAACATGGGTTTGACCCATTTGACTGCCTAAAGCCAAACACCCCTTCTAGGGACTGTTTTGGATTTCAAACTAGCATAACCTAATTTATCTTATAGTTTCTAGTTATCACTGAGTGGTTGACTTATTTTGACTATATTAAACTACTTTTAAAACATAAATAAGCAGTGGGTTAAGCTTATAATACTTATGGCTACTTTTGGCTATTTAACTGATTTTTTTAGCAAAATGAAATAAAGATTAATAAAAACTGATACTACTGAAGAGATATGATTAAAAACTAATAATGAGCATTAAATAACAATAATAAGCTAAAAATAAGCTATACTACAGTAAAATAGAAACTTAAGCAAAAACTTAGAAAAGCTTACAACTGAATGGTTTAAGAAATAGGATAGAGCTAGATCAGAACTGAGCTTGGCTTGTCACTTACCAAGTTTAGACCCCATTCCAGCTAATTACCTCAGCTTAACCCCTCCCAATTGCTTATTTGCTGAAAATGTTGACTTTGGTTGACTTTCTTGATTTTCTTGGAACAGAACATATAGAACTAAAATAAGCTCACAAAAAGCTATGAGAAGCTTAAATGAGCTTATATAAATAGAGAATAAGCTATTTGATTAACTAATAAACTAATACGAATTTAACAGTAACATGTGAAAATTTGAAACTTCATTAATCTTGGAAAATTAATACAATACAGTAGTAACTTGAGACTAATGATTTGAAACAAACATGAAATTACAATGAAAACCTTAATTTAAACTGAGATAAGCTTTAGCTACTTTTCAACACTACTTTGGTCTTAAAACTACTGACATTTATTCCTCAGTGCTTCTTTTTCTTTATATAACATCCAAAAAGCTTCCTTGTCGACTTCTGAGCATTTCCCCATCATTGGATTAAATTGAGTCAATCCCAATCGTTGATTAGCTTTTTGGCGGGAAACGAGCAAGTGGGCTTTTTAACTTTTTCCTTAGTCATGGGGTTGATGAGTAGCTAAGGAGGTGGATAAGGTTGTAAGTGAAAAGAGGAATGAGGTGGGTGGTGGTATTGCAGAGGGTAGTTTGTGGTATCCTGGGTTTTGGCGGGGTGGTTTTGGGAAGAAGACGGGTCAAACATATGTTTGACCCTGAGATATTTAAATAAGGGTGTGGGCCGGGTTATGTATTTTGGGGATTGGGCTAAGGTTTAATTTAAATGGGTTGGGTGTAGTAACTGGGTATTGGGTTTTTATTAGTTAAGGTTTGGTTTAGGGATTTGGATTTTTGGGGTATTATTTGGATCCGGATTTTGGTTAGTTAAACAAGGACCATTTTTGTAATTTTGGATTTTTGAGGGGTTGATAGTGTAATATTTCCAAAGTTATCACAAGGGTATTTCTTGCCAAATGTGAATAGTACAAGGGCATAAAACATAATTTTCCATTTTAAAACACCCGGGGACTAATTTTGACATTTTTCAAACTTGAGGGACCAAAGTTGTAATTTTGCAATCTTGAACCTTTAAAGGACTAATCTTGACAACTTTTAAATCCCCAAGGACCTTTGATGATATTTAACATGTTTTGAATAACCAGGGACTAGTTCTGCCAATTTGTGAAACTTCAGGGACTGAAAATGACAATTATGCAAACTTTGTTCGTTTTTCACTTGTTTTCAATCTTTTTGTTCCTGAATCATATAAAAACACTTTTTATGATATTTTCTGTATTATTTGACTTTTCAAAGCATTTTTGGTTGTTTATGTGGGTTTGAACAAGGTAAATATATGTGTATTTAGACACATATCAGTGACGTTGAAGGAGGTTTATGAGGAGCCGTAGTCGTTTCATTTGGTAAGACTAAAAGGCAGAAGCAAATTATATAGCGTTTGTCTATAAAACTCAAACACGGGGCTGAAACAGGTCATTTTAGGGGCTAAAATGGCTATAGGATCTAGGGCTGGAGTAGCGTCCAACATGGGTGCATTTGAGTGCTCAAATAAGGGCTGAAGCGTGTGCGGTTGGGGGCTAAAATGGGTGGGTTTGGGTGAGGCCAGTTTGTGGACTAAAATGGGTCTGGAATAGGAGGCTGAAATAGGGGCTGGTACAAGTTCGTTTAGGAGCTAAAATGGGTGTGTTTGCGGTGATGAAATAGGACTGCAGTAGGTGCGTTTCGGGATGAAGTGTGGGATAAAATGGACATATTTTGGGGTTGAAATGGGCGTGGGATTGGCGGCTGAGATGGATGTGTTTCGGTGCTGAAATGGGAACTGAACCGGCTGTTAAAGTGTGTTGAAACAGGTATGTTTGGGTGGGTCGGGGCGATGAATTAGCCTTGATTATGATTTTTTTTGGCACCTTCAAATGCAAGGAAAATTTACTTGATTTCAAATCGCATAGAATGACAAACATGTTGTCGTTTTAGATGGCAGATTTTGATTTATGCACTGAACTTCAAGGTAGATTACTTTCTTATTTACGAAAACTACCTATCTATCCTTTTATAAATCTGCATTTGATCTTCTCCCTTTTTTTGGAACATTATATGAGCAGCAAAGCGATGAACATAGTGTCACGAGGATTTAACCAAGAGGCGATACAAACAGCTGCAACAACCTGAAGTTGAAGTGCCAAAACTGTAACAACGACAATCCCGTAACAAGTACATTTACCTTTCTCTTTCATTGGGGTTTCAATATATATGTAAAACCATTCTCTTGATACAATTTTTTTTGTATTTTTTTTTTTTTTTTTTTTGTATTTGCAGACATGACCTTCATACACCAGCAAAGGTGGATAGATATAGGAACATGATATTGTACCAAGAACTATAAGCAAAGAAATGTGTAACATATACTTTGGTAATATCAGATTCTTTCATGCTGTTTTCTGTAATGATTCCTCTTTGTTTTAGATGATTTTTAAAATGCCAATAAAGTGTATTAAGGTTACAATTGTAATGGTATTAGAACATGCATAAAGCTTTCAAACATCATTTATGTTGTACATTTGGATGTTAGCCAACTTTACCTATACCAACAATAACTAAAAAACACGCAAAAAAAACCTTCACACTATCGACAAAGCGCTCCCGCAGCAACGCGCGGGCTACCTCGCTCGTTATCGTTTATACCTTGTTCGGTGAACATCTTGAGATGTCCAAAGAAAAGTTTAAAAAGGGCCACAAAAAGTATCGATAGTTGTATATGTTAGAGCCAAAAGAAAATAACATCACTTTTATTGGAAACCTGAGCAAATATCATTTTCCATTTAACCGTTTACCAAAAAGCGTAAAACTTGTAATTTTGTTTCTTGGTGAAAATGCCATAAAATATTAGCTTATTTTCATAATCATTTTGAAAAATGAAACAATCTTTTTGTAAGTTGAACATACAAAACTTGCAAATTTATGTGACTGACATTTTTCATAAGATATGAATAAGGGCCCGTTTGGTTGCCATGATTTGGCACTGTTGGAGTTGCTTTGCTAAAAAAAAAGCGTGTTTGGTTCAATTGTTAAAGAAAAAAAGTCACCACCAATCCCTCTGACACCAGTCCGAACAAATTGGTGGGTTTTGGTAGATTACCCTATATATAATTTAGCGTCGAGTTTTGCTACAGTTGTTGTAGCAGTGTTGGGCTCCGTTTTGGGCTCTGGGCTCCCGCTTTTCTCCTTTGGTTTGTTCCCTCGCTTCTTTTAGCCATACCCGAGTTCTAACAAATGATAGAATTCGCTAGAGATTTATACGTGTCTCTTCCCTGTGCTTTTCTTGGTAGTTGTGTAGATCTTCTTCGTCGCCTTTGATCGGCTGCTGCTGCGGTTTAACTTTGCCGGAGGGCGATACGTTTGTGCTTTCTGTGGTTTGTGTATTTGCTTCTTACGATCTACACGTTGATGCCTTATCGATTTATTTATTTGGTTATTTTTTTATTGTTCAGCTTTGGAGGGCTTGAGGATTGTTGTCGCGGCGAATCAGAAAACGTTAGGTTTGTGTATTCGTGTGTTTGTTTTACTTTTTTTCTTTATAGTTATTTGTCGTCAACTGTGTCGCTTGCCATTAAGTAGTTGTAGTTATTTGTGTCATTTGTGGTATGTTGTTGTTTGTGTTTAGTTATACCGGCTGATTTGTGAACATTTGTGTAATCTATGCTTTTGTTTGGTTTGTCATGAATAGTTCTGCGAATCAGTCATCGCCTTATCTGTATAGGTGATTGTAATAATTTTTGCACTTTGTCATTTGTTTATGTAATTTGTCATGAGAGTGAAAACCTAAGAAATCGGAATAAAACCTTGCCCCATAACTAAAAAATATAGTTATTTGTTGAGTATGAGGACTAAGACTAAAGGTGTCCGTAGAAATAGTTGTAAACGATCATTAGAAGGAAACGAGTCTGTTGGCTGTGATCTTGGTGAGGGGCTGCTCCCTGGTGGTGTTATAGATGTGGCCGCTGATTTACATGCTAATAACGGTGGCGGATTTCTTATGATTGATACACCTACTTCAGTTTGTGAAAGTATAATGCTTCCTGCATGTGATCTTCCTGAATTCATGTGTGTTGACGATTCCTTCCACTGTAACGATCCCTTGGGACATAATTCCGTTGCTATCAACGCTGTCCCTGCCATGCCTACAAAATCTTCGAATGGTATATCGATTACTGAACTTCGTCAGGACTGTCTCCGTGCCTTTCCGCTGTCTACAACTACCGACAGAAAAGGGAAACAAAATATGGATCGCATCCCACTGTCAGCAGCAACTGGTACTGTATCTTTTTTTATTGCTGTTTCTTTATATTTGTATTTTGTTCGTCTGTATAATTATTTACCTGCATCTCTTATTTGCAGGTCCATGTCATGTTGGTATGCCTGTTTCAATGCATTTGGAAACCGCCACCTCTTCTGGTAACGTCCTGTATCTTTTATTTTTCAGTTTCATTTTTCATCGGCTGCCTATGTTTGCTTACGTCGCATTTCTTTCATACGAGATATGCCAGCAGATATACGCCCGCGCTCGGTTTCTAATACTGGTGGTGGCTTCCTAACAGTTGATATGCAAACTTCGTTTTGTGAGAGTATAATGATTCCTCCATGTGACGTTGCTGAATTCATGGATAGTGACACTTCTTTGTATGATACCAACGACGATGTTCTTTCCACAATTCCTGCCAGATGTTCTAATGGTATATCAATTAATGAGCGCCATGAAGGTTATCGATATAGTGTCTCAGATCAAACGGCTGTTGCTGGAAAAGGAAAACAGAAGGTAGATGCTGTATCACCGTCGTCAACAACCGGTGCTGTACATTTTCTTATTGTCATTTGTATATATCTGTATTTTATTGCTTTTTACACCCTTTTTTTTGCTTCTGATTTTGCTTCCTCTGTCTAACTTTAACTGTTGGCCTTCACAGTTGAACCTGAAACTACTCCTGGTCCATCTTCTGCCTATAATACGCACTTTCAAAATATGGCCTCTGCTCCTGCTGACACTTCTCAAACATCTACAAATCCTGTATCGAGTGCTAGACGAGCGATGAGAATACAAAGAACTGCAGTTAACCGCCAACACACAGGTAGTATTAATTATGTTTTATTGCTATACAAGACTTTTATCTGTAAGTAACATTTGTTGCTCTTTTCGCAGTTGAATCTGACCCTCCTCCTACTGCATCTTCTAACTATAATCCGCACTTTCAAAGTCCGTCCTCTATTGCTCCTAACGGTTCTCAAATGGTTACAAATCCTATATCGACCGCTAGGCGAGCAGCGAGAACACAAAGAACTGGTATTAACCGCCAACGTGCAGGTACTATTAGTTGTGTTTCCTTGCTATATGTCATGTTATTTCTGTTTGTTTTATTCCTTTTAACCTTCATTTTTATATAGTTTTTTTTTTTTTTTTTTTTTTTTTAATGCCTTTACAGGACCACCAGATGCATATGTGTCTTTAGGGCCATGTAACAGGGTCTGTCGTCATTGCAAGGCGCTTTTTTGGTTTGAAGAAAGGATCAAACATGGAAGCCGTGCATCCCCTACCTATCACAGATGTTGCATGGGTGGTCAAGTAGTTTTGAGACATCAATCCGAATACCCTGCATATATCAAGCAATTGTTCACAGACCGCCATTTCATGGAGAATGTCAGAGCTTATAACTCGATGTTTGCTATGACTTCGTTAGGAGTTCAAACCGATGAATCGGTAAACAGAGGTCGTGGCCCGTATGTGTTCAAAATATCGGGCCAGATTTATCATTGGATAGGTTCTCTTTGTCCGGCTGAAGAAACTGACCCACGGTTCTTGCAGTTATACATCTTCGATACACAAAATGAAATTCAGAATCGTTTGACCCATTTTGAAGATGGCGGTCAAAATTTAAGGGCAGAAATTGTTAATGGGTTGATTCAGGTTCTGGATGAGCACAATGAGTTGGTTTGTTTATTTAGGACGGCAAGAAACCTACTGAATGCTGAAGACATTCCTGATTTCAAGATACGCTTATTTGCAGTCAAGGGTTCACGACAGCATGAGCTGCCTTCTGGCGATTCTATTGGAGCTATTGTTTATGAAGGAGGTCCTGATACAGGCACTGAGTTTGATATCGTTATTCAGCAACGTTCAAGCCAACCACAAAGATTTAGCAAATTGCATCCTTGCTATATGTCATTCCAGTTTCCTCTAATTTTCGTTTTCGGTGAAGATGGTTTCCACCTTGGCCTAAGTTTATGCAACCCGGATACTCAAGCAGTGGAACAAACGAAAAAGATGTCAATGAAGATGTACTACGCATATCAATTGCATGATCGCTTTCAGGAATATAGCCTACTGACACAGTCCGAAAGGCTCTTTCAACAATATGTAGTCACAGCTTATTGTAGTGTGGAGCAGTATCGGTTAGACTACATTCGTGACCACCAGAATGATATCAGAAACGATTACCTTTCAGGAGTGTATGATGCAATTGCACGCGGTGATCGGAATGGTTCGGATGTAGGGATGCGGACAATCCTTCCTTCATCATTCGTCGGTGGTCCACACTATATGTACAGCCACTATCTTGATGCACTCGCAATTTGCCGAGTTTATGGAAACCCATCTTTCTTCATCACATTTACATGCAATGTCAAATGGCCAGAAATTACAGAATATATGGACCAGTTTCCGCACGTTAATGTTGCTGATAGGCCAGATGTTGTCGACCGAGTTTTCGAGCAGAAAATTCATCTACTGATTGCATATCTCCGTGACGGAAGACCATTTGGACCAGTTGCAGCGAGTAAGTTTCAGTTTTTATTAGTATGTACCTATACATAAACCCTGTACATTGTATTTGACCCAATTTTTATGTTTAACTTTTCAGTTTTGTACACGGTTGAATTTCAAAAGCGTGGGATGCCACATTGTCATTTGTTGTTGTGGATAAAAGAAGCTTCAAGAGTGCACTCACATGCAGATATCGACCGATATATATCGGCTGAATTACCTGGTAGACACGTTGACCCAGAAGGTTATCGAATAGTTACCGAATTTATGATGCATGGTCCATGTGGCATCGCAAATAGATCAGCGCCATGTATGAAGGCAACTGATTCATGCACAAAAGGATTTCCTAAACCGTATGCTGATGCTACTTCTATTGACAAAAACGGCTATGTACATTATCGCAGGCGGCCTTCGGGAGACATTGCTACTGTCCAAAACGTTGAATTGGATAATAGCTATGGCGTGCCATATAACATGATGCTTCTTACCAGGTTTTATGCACACATCAATGTAGAATATTGTGAACAGACAACGTTGATTAAATATTTATTCAAGTATATTTCAAAAGGCACAGACCGAGTTGTCACGCAGATAACAAGATCCACTAGAAACACGCCTTCAACAAGCCAGACACCTGCAATTAGAATTGATGAGATAAGCAATTATCTAGATGCAAGATACATTGGTCCACACGAGGCCTGTTGGCGATTGCTAGGATTCGATATTCACTACAGAGATCCGCCTGTGCAAATACTGGCTGTTCATCTTCAAAATATGCAACGTGTGACTTTCAGAGCAAATGAAAGTTTAGAGTCTGTTGCTGAAAATCCAAGTAACAAGAAAACCACCCTAACACAGTGGTTAGACTTTAATTCTCGGTCTACACTCGGTCACCATCTGACGTATCTAGACTTTCCTTCTGAATTTGTTTGGAATCTTGCTCAAAAGTTTTGGTCACCTAGACGAAACCTTAACAAGCCTTCGATTGGTAGGTTAGCATACATACATCCTAGCGCTGGTGATTTGTATTACCAAAGGCTTTTACTTTGCCACCAGAAGGGCTGTGCATCATTCTCTGCCATACGTACAGTTGAAGGCCGCCTTTATCCAAGTAATAGATCAGCGTGTGAAGCAATGGGTTTATTAGCAGATGACGGAGAATGGTCGCTTGCTCTTATAGAAGCAGCCTTAACAGCTACCGCAGCAAAGATACGCCAGCTGTTCTGTCAAATTCTTATCTTCTGTGATGTTACTAATCCAGTCTCTCTTTGGAATAAGCATTGGAAGCTTATGAGTGATGATATACCTGCAATCTTATCACACCTGTTCCAAATGCCCCGAATTACCTTCACTGATGAAGAACTGCAAAATGGGGTCCTCTACGAGCTGGAGCCTATTCTTAGGTCTCATGGGAAATCGGTTACAGATTTTGGTATCCACCTGCCTGCACGCCGCCTGCTACAGATTCTGCGAAACAGAACAGTTATGGAAGAACGAAGCTATGATACAGAAGCTATGACTGCTGAAAGAGATCGTTTGGCACCAAATCTCAATACTCAGCAACGGCAGCTGTTTGATGCTATTCTCGAAGGTGTAAGAAATAACAGACAAAAGCTAATTTTCGTATATGGTTACGGTGGCACTGGAAAGACTTTTGTATGGAAGAGCATAATCTACACCCTACGAGCAGAGCGAAAGATAGTTCTTGCAGTGGCTTCTTCCGGGATTGCTTCATTGTTGTTACCATCAGGCCGCACTGCTCATTCAAGATTTAAGTTGCCACTAGATGTGACGAACGAGTCTATGTGCACTATAAAAAAACATACTCAGCTGGCTGAGTTACTGATACAAACAGATCTGATAATTTGGGACGAGGCGCCTATGAATTATCGCAAATGTTTTGAGGCCCTTGACCGGACCTTGCGAGATCTATTAGATACACCAACAGCTCTTTTTTGGCAATAAATCAGTCATCCTCGGTGGAGATTTCAGGCAAACTTTACCAGTAAAGAAAAAAGGTACAAAACACCAAATTATTTCCTCATGTATCACTGAATCATATCTGTGGAAACATTTCAGAGTTCATCTGTTGACTGAAAATATGCGCTTGAAAAGAACAGAGACACCTTCCCATCAATTGGCCGCAACTGCAGCATTTTCTGAATGGTTAGTCAACATAGGGAATGGTGTTATTGGTCAACCAGATCAATCAGATCCCCGAGATACCTCATGGATACATATACCCGATATGTATTGTATTCCAGATAGTAATGACGCAAGGATGCAACTTATACGATTCATATATCCTGACACCATTCTTCAATCACCAACTGCTGAATCCTTGCAAGAAAGAGCAATTGTTTGTCCAAAAAATGATACCGCTGACGCTATTAACTCAGATGTCCTGCAAATGTTATGTGCTCCCAGTCATGTATATACAAGTAACGATGAAGCTATACCACGCGGAAATGACGGAGGAGCCACAGAATTGCTATATCCAGCAGAGTACCTTAACACGCTATCATTCACAGGAATTCCGCCACATAAGCTTGAACTCAAAATAGGCGCCCCTGTTATGTTGCTAAGAAACTTGAATTTAACTGGAGGTCTTTGTAATGGAACACGCATGATCGTAACACAGATGCTTGCTAAAGTAATCGAAGTCAGAATTGTTACCGGTACTCGCATACTACAAAAAGTGTTTCTTCCTCGAATTCTCCTGTTCAACAGAGACGAACATCTGCCGTTTATATTCAAAAGGAAGCAGTTCCCAGTCAAAGTATGCTACGCAATGACCATTAACAAAAGCCAAGGCCAGTCACTCAACAAGATCGGTGTGTACTTACCAGAACCCATTTTTGGCCATGGGCAGTTATACGTTGCACTTTCAAGAGCCACATCTCCTGACGGGCTAAAAATCCTCATCAAAGATCAGCTCAACAGACCACCGAATACAACAAAAAATATCGTCTACAGGGACTTTTTAGAAACCATTATCAGAACCCAGGTCTTATTCATAACAAACACATTGCACATATTCTTTCACATTTCTGTATTAGTGTTTATGCATATCACTCAACCACAGATACAGCAAACAGAATATATTATTCTAATACTTAGACGTTGTATAGGCCTGAACCAAACACTAACTTTCTCTCGAAGAAATTTAAGATCAGTTCTATTTTTACATGTTTTCTTTGCTTACCCTATTACTGATTAGCACATTACTGCCACCATGTAATGTCTATTATGTTGCTATATTTGTTACATGTAACGTCTATTATGTTGCTATATTTGTTACCTATATTTTTACAAATTTTCTCCCTTATTACTCACTCACAAAAAACTGAACAATAAACCCACCTAGGATCCAATAAACATATTTTGCTTCCTAATCCTAATGCACATGTCAGTAAACCCATATAGGATCAGTTATACTTTTAGATGTTTTCTTTCGTTCGCCTGTTACTGATTACCACAGGTAACTAAACACATATAGGGTGCCATTTATATTCTTACAGATTTGGTTAACTGCTGTCAAAACACCAGTTCACTGTAACAAAAAATCAGACACAGACTTTGCTACATCTGATTTACCAACTATATGTGCAGTCCTATAGACAGCAAAAGAAACCATACCTACAAAGACTTCTTTTGTATGCACTTAACAACGCACAGACCAGTTAACCCACATAGTATCTAATAAACAGATACTCTCACATCTGATTCCCTTACCTTTCTGATGCAACCGCTTGCAGACGGTAATATATTGGTAAACCACAGGTAAGTAAACATATATACAGTCAGTTCTGTTTTTACAGACTGAACTCATATATCATCTAATATTTTACTATGTTCCTTACCTATATTTTTACAGATGTTTTTATCCCGTTACTAAATCACAGGTGACTAAACCTATATACAATCTAATATCTTATTTTAACCCTTGCGGATTGTATGTATGTTAATTATATTGTGACAGATTTTGTTAGCTACTGTCAAAAGGCTACCTCAATGAACCCATATAGGGTTGCACACATTCAAAGGGCAGGTGACTAAACCTATATACAGTCTAATCTCTTATTTTAACCCTTGCGGATTATATCTATGTTAGCTATATTGTGACAGATTTTGTTACGTACTGTCAAAAGGCTACCTCAATGAACCCATATAGGGTCACACATATTCGAACGTCATGCTTATACTGATGAGAAATCAGACACAGATTTGGCTACATCTGATTTGCCAGTTACATCTACGGTCCTATAGACAAGAGAATAGGCCCACCCTTTTATGATGTTCTAAGAATGGATACCTTCAGACGCATCTTTCGCATGTACTTTACGGAGACCACAACCATATATTTCTTCCCATGTAATACCGATACGTTTTTCGAACCAAGGTAAACGTATACTGGACTGACTCCTGCTAATACCAACTCTCATATGTTGGTTTCTTGGATACAGTTTATTGACTATGCATTTTTTCTGACAGCTACCTTTTCTTAGCTACTACACCTATTTAAATATGATCTCACCTATCACTCCATCATTATAATACAGGAAAATGTCGCATGATACTTCAGTGCCAACAATAACAAGGTCTGCAGGAAAAAGACCAGCAACAGATCTTGAAATAGTTGGAGTTGCTAATCTCAAACCATCAGATGTAGCGAAAGCAATATGCGTCCGAGTATATCGCAAATGGACAGTTACAGATACCAGAGGGATAAAACAACCAACTTTGAGCGTTATATTACTTGATCAGCAGGTTGCGTTACTCTATATCATGCCTTTTAATACGCATTAAATTTCCCATTCCTAATATTTGTCTTTCTCTTTCATATTATAGGGTGGCGCCATACAGGCAAACGCAGAAGGCCGCGAAAAAAACAAGATTTGATAACATCCTTCAAGTCAATGCTGCATACACAATCACAGGATACGGTCTTCTAGACACCAAAAAATGGATGCAGACATTACCTAATCACTTCACTTTGATATTAGGACGGCTCACCAATGTTCAGCCGTATACTGGAACCACCTTTCCACTACATCATTTCAACTTTGCCACATACACTCAGTTACATCAGCGTGCAGACAAAAACAATGTCATACTAACAGGTACAGATTAATATTAATAACACTCATACAATACAAAATACTATAACTGCACATTATGTCACTGCAGATTACATAGCATGCGTCCTTTCTGTTGGTGGTATCCGTGAACCAAAGCCACCCAACACAAAACAAATTGTCTGGAGAGACATCATACTTCGTAACCTAGAGTAAGTTAATCATATGAACTATTTTTTCAATAACAGCCGTTTATACATACTCTTTTTTTAATGACAACCATTCTAAATAACACCTCGCTAACATATTTTCCCATATGCAGAGGAGACACTGTCAGATTCACTCTTTGGAATGAGAGAGCTCACGAATTTAGCATCAGTGCCTATGAAAAAGAACCTAAACCAACCGTTATGGCTGTCAGTTCATGCTGGGTGAAGACATACAAAGGTACCGCCGTTTCCACAGACCCACGTTGCAAAATATTAAGATAATAGATTCTAACAAAGCCACAAACAAATGCAGGTTTGCAGCTATCAAGCACACCCGCGACTTACTACTATTTCAACCCTCCTATTCCTGAAACAGATTACATACTAAGCATGTCAGTCACTGTCCTTCTCTTATAACACATTCGCCTAATTTTTTTAGCATCAAACTAAGTTAAAATATCCTTACAGGTACGAACAGTTGCTCCCGCCACCAGTCATACAGAATGTGCGCACATACAGCTACGATAACAATAGAAGATGAAAAGAAAAGAAACAGAGTTACAATAGACGAGCTTCTGCGAGAAGATCCAAGAAACCAAACAGTCAGTACTTCTATCAAACTTGCAACTACTAGCTTTGTATTTGCCATGTACCTATTTTAATATGTGACTACCTTTTACAGAATGTTAGATTCACAGTCGTTGCAAGAATTGAAGAAGTCGTTGTTGGCATACCATGGTTCTACCGCAGATGCCATGACTGTAGGCGGAAAATCTTTGATGACCGCCCACATGCACAGTGTGAGATACCAGCTCCAACACAGCCGAATGATTACAGGTACAAGTAACTAAACACAATTTATAAGCGACAAAAAAAAACCTCTTAATATTGTCTAATGAAGTCACCTATGTTTAATACCTATGCAGTTATTCCTTTAGACTGCTGATTTCCGACAGCACTGGAATTTTGACGTTAACATGCTTCAGTAATGAGGTACATTCAATTGTCACAGAAGTCAACAAAGTTATCTCAGAAGAAGGGTACACCGATGCATACAC